>JAIUZE010004546.1:0-129795 GCA_022085475.1 Heliosperma pusillum | reverse complement strand
TTTCATGTTTGTATGATTCTATGAGTTTTAGAAGGTGAGATGCAAGCCGGCTAAGATTGATAGAGTTTGGATTCCCGATTGTTAACTGATTCACATGATTACGTGTTGATTAGGTTTGAGTGTATCAGGGCCATGTTACATGGTAACCGCTGAGCCAGCATACCAGCTTCCCTACCTCGGGTTATATTTTATTATCGAATTCACATGATAGCTTTCATATGCTAGGTTATATGTTAGTTATTTGTTTCATAACATGAAAAGCATATCTTATATGTTCAAGTTTTGTATTTCCCGTATACATTGCTTTTATGTTATTCATGTTTAATTAAACTCGACATTTCGTGGCTGGGAGAACTCGGAGTACTCCCCACGATGTGCTTCCGTGTTTATATTTAATGCGGTTGGCAGGTTTGTGATGCATACCTTGGGTACATTGACGAGCTAGCGAGCGAAGTATTACCTTGGACCTATATTCGGTTCTTAGGATTGTATATTATTATACACTCTTTTATTTCTGTATTTATACGGGGGATATGTCTCCCGTTTTGGATATTTCTTTTGTATAATATTATTTCCTTTTTGTTATGAACCTTTTTATTTATGACACCTTTGTTATGTATTCTCATCATTTATTTAGTTAAATTATTTTTTTTCTTTCCGCAAATTTGAGGGTGTCACAGAGTAACTCCGGGTTCTCCCAGCCATATCACATTAAACGTACATAAAAGGAAATACAAAAGTAGATGCATGCATATATAGATATACATGTGAAATACGATAAGAATAGATAGGCAATTCGATATATCATAATAAGAGCATAAGAGTTACAAGTCCGAATCCATCATGTTATACAAAGACTCGGGGAAGACACTCTTAGGCAACAGAATACGCTCACTAGGGCTTGCATCTCACCGTTAGCGGTATAAGTTTGATAAGATTGAGACTCGACAAACAAACCATGCCAAGTCATGCAATGATCTTGAATAATCAATCATGTAATCACGCATCCAAACACAACGACACAAAGACGATATCTCTCACGGTAAACGAAACGCACTAGCACCGTGTACATGGCAAGTATGATTAAAAGGCATCCACGAGATAAACATTTCCCTGAACGCATACACGATTCAATTCATTTCGTATTTGTGGACTAATTTCCTCCGGTAGGACGACGATATAAATATCCGATCCTAGTCTAAATCTGGCCAGAATCCCGGAATCGCATTTTCCAGTTCGACATGCGATAAACGTTTCGCATCCAAGACTCGGTCAATCAAATGACGCCGAGTACCCCAACTTCGGTAGAATAATTCACGAAAGAGGCGGAAAAGAGCTCAAGCCTCATAACAAGCGGTACGCTACATGCAAATAACACCACCTCGCAAGTACACAACATTTGACGGCCGGGTCGATCAACGCATAGCGTTCGCCTCCCAACAACGTCGTCGTATGCCCACTAACACATGCAATTAAGCAGTAGGATACCTCCCCGTTCCGACATTCCAGCCTTACGAACGTGGAGCTAGCCGAGGGAATGAGAGTACAAAGCACATAACAAAATAGTGCTCAAACCGTATCATTTGTAAAAACCGACTCAAAGTGGAACATACCAAAAACCGTCACAAAACATGTGATACAAGCGAATGAAATGTCATATATTCAAAACATTAATATTATAAGTCACTACGTAAAATTATACGATAAAAGAACGATCGGAATTATTATAAATGAAAACCGTAAACAAAATTTACAAAGAACATCCAGCAGGAGCCAGCCGGTCAGGTGGACTGGCTGCCGGTCACCCGGCTAAGGCCAATGCATCATACGAAAACCACATTGAAATGTCAGTGTGTCCCAGCCGGTCAACGGGACCGGCTGCCGGCTACCCGGCTGGGACCAAAGGGTCATGAGAAAAACAAAGGGAAAAAGAGGGGTGTCTCAGCCGGTGGTCTGACCGGCTGCCGGTCGACCGGCTGAGACCAACTTCATACTTCAAATTTTACGTAACATGTAATAATATACAGCCACTGCCCCAGCCGGTAGTCTGACCGGCTGCCGGTCGACCGGCTGGGGTCCAAAGTGCACGAAAATCACCATTTCGCCTAAGGTTCAACATTTATCAATTATCGATTATCAACATAATTCATCCATTCTCATATAATTTCTCAACTATCAACATTCATCAATAACAACACAAATCCTAAGCATACTAACCATAATCTAAATACGATTACTAGCCTAGAAAACACATAAAATACGTAAATGATATCGAGTAACCCTTCACCGTTACCATTATGCGTCTTCACTCCGCGTCAAGGTCCTCTTCAATTAGGAAATAGTCTTTGTCGGGATCTTGAAGGTCACCACCTACAAGAAGTTAAATAAAAGATGAATTTACTTCACCTTGAGAAAGACGGAAAGTTTGAAAAGCGAGAAAAACGGTAATTTTATTATCAATACGGATAGAGGAAGCTAAGAGGGGACGAATAAGACGAACTTACGAGAATTTGAGCGAGAAACGAATGAGATATGACGAATCTAAGGTTGGATCAAAATGGAGGCAAGGGTTTTGGGATTTCTTAAGGAAGAAGAAATGTTGAATTGAGTTGTGTTTTGATTTATGAATTTTTAATGTAAAAATGACATAAATAGTGACTAATTTAGCAAATATAGCTAAAATAAATTTCATGTCAAGAGAAAATTGTTCCTGGTTGCATAAATGTCCCACATTTCAGATCTTAAGTTGAAAATTTAATATGATTAATTTTTGCATGATTTATGTATTGTATTTGATAAAACCGATAAAGCGCAACCATTTTTCTCAAATACCGATTCGAAATTTTAAACCATGTTTTTTGACATTATGAGTGTCATGGAAATGTTCCAGAATGTTCAAGAATTTGAAATTCAAATTTTGAAATTATTGTAATTAAATTTGGATTTATTTGATTAAAATATGATTTTAAAAAGTCTAACTATGAGCAATTGTATAACAACAAGTTGAATTATTGTCAAAAATTGAGTGATGACTAATTTTTGAGGCCTAAACGAGTTGGGATAATTAACTTGGACTTAATTATGATTTAAGTATTGTTTGGTGATTTTAAAGTGTTATTATCACGCATTTCCGTAAAACCGGGTTATATTCGATATAAACCGTTAAATAGAGCGATTTGGCATTTAACATGAGCATGTTTTATACATATTATAATGCTGCATTTTATTTATGAATGTCATATTTTCAATTTATGAATGTCATATTTTGGTTTATGTAATTTGGAATTATGTAATTTTTCCTTGTATGGCCTTAGTTTTAATCGATATTGCCCGAAATGTAAGGGAATATTGATTCGGTTGTAATTTAATGTGATCTCGTATCACTTTTATTGTATTATTTTATCTTACAAATGTATAATAGGAAATTATTGTAATTTTATTATATATTTTGTAACTAATTGTAAAACCGGAGTTTCCCAAAGACGGTGCCATTCGGAAAGGAGTTCCGAGAGAGACGGTGACCTAGGGAGGCGTGCTTATGAAGTTCAAGGGACCAAAGGAGTTGGTTTCCGAATTTGTAATAGAATATATGATTTTCTATTCTAGGAAAGGCCATACTAGGAGTTTTATTTTTATGCTTGCATTTTATTTAATATGTTTGCATGCATTGCCAAATCGCCATAACATGACATGCATATTTATCGAGTATTCGACCGTGTCAATTAAAATTATCGTTAATTCATCGATTTAGTTCACTTAAACGAGATAGATAATAAATTGACATGACCTCTCATAATAAATAATTGAGATCAAGCCTTACCAAATGTAGAACCCATGAATCCCAATTTCGCAAGAAAGTAGGCTCGGCTCACCGGGGTGCTAAACTTGTTACGTTGGGTAAGTGGGGTAATAAATGTTATTATTTCGAAATTTGGATTGAGCTCAACGGAAGTATTCGCGACCGTAGCCGCATGTGTTCCGGGCTTAAGATAAATATTAAAGTAATATTATCGACCGAGAGTTCTAATGTAGAATCGATTAAAGAGTTAATCCACCGAATTATGTTAATGAGGGATGAATCGGCTTACCGTGCCCAAGTTGATATGAATTTGGATCTCGGAATCATTTATAATAGTTGGGTAGAGGTCACTATTTAAATTCTAAACTTGTTTAAAATGTTTACAAGTATTTAATTCGATAAATGTTAACATTTCCTTTTTGTCTAAAAATTTGTAGTTAATATTGTTTAAATTCGCAATGGCAAATGATAATTCATCCGCCACCACCTATGCTCCAATTCTCACGTATGTCTCATGGCTTCGATCCTTCATGGATCGATGCAAGTTAGAAAAGAATGACGCTAATTTTACCAATTGGGATATGCAACTCCGCTTGGCCGCGGCGGGTGACGACAGGTTTCGTTACCTTGCCAAGGTCTCTCCTACCGCACCTAATAAAAGGTCAACCGCCACGCAAGGGGAGCCTATGAGGCTAGCCACAAGAGTCCGCGGTGATCAAAAACGTTTTGATCTTCTCATTGGAAGCCAATCTCCAAAGGAGTGCCATAAGATGAGCACCGCCTATGAGATCTATGCCTAGCTTGTGATCATGTTTTTCACAAGCTCCTAGGATCTTACAATATAAGACGGTTTCCACATTTTTCCGACATGAACCTAAAAGAGGGCCAAAAGTTAGCCCTCATGCACTCAAATTGATTGAGCATGTCGAGACTCTTAAAATGCAAGGGGTGACCATTCCCGAACAACTCGTTATCGACCGAGTCTTACATTCCTTGGGGAAAATTCAAGCATATGTGCGGTTTAGGGTAAACTACAATATGCATAACATGAAAACCTCTCTTCATAAATTGCACAAGATGCTCGTGCAAGTCGAGAGAGACATGGGCTAAATGTTAGCACTTCCAAGGATGTGCTCCATATTACTAAAAGGGGCATGGGGAAGTTCAAGAAAGGTGGAAGCAAAGGGAAGAAGCCCTCCACCTTCAAAGGAAAGGGAAAAAGTTATTGAGAAAAGCTCACCCAAACCTAAGTAAGGTGCCTCAACCGAGGACAAGTGCCATTATTGTAATGGCATAGGGCATTGGAAGATGAATTGCACTAAATATCTAGGAGATATCAAAACTGGAAAGATGTTTGAGTTGGTAATTTATCCCTATCGTTTATGTTATGATCTCAACTTTGGTATATAGATACGAGTTGTGATTCTTACCCTATTTAATTGTAATTAGGGCATCCTAGCAAGGATAAATGCAAGGACAAGCAAGCCTACGAAGGCTCTTCAAGGGAAGCTAAGGTAGCTACCCATGATTGAAGACCTATGGAAGCTTGGTTTCATTTTGAATTGTCAAAATTTTAGGAGGTATTTTGAGACATTGTTTTTTAGAACTTTTATAATTTCCTTGTTTGACATGGAAATTTGTTCAATTCCTTTTATTGACATTGGTTGTAATTGGATTTTGTGACTTGGTTCTCAACCCAAGTCATTCGGTTTGTTGAAACTTTTTAGTTCTAAAAACTTGTCATCATACTATACTTGCACAAATAACATAAATTGTATCGACTCAAATTGATCATATTAGTATTATGATGATTGGATCATTATAATAAAAGGTTAAGAATTCGATTCTCATTTTGAAAGATCAATTGCTAAGTCAAAATTGAGTTATTGAACTCAAAGTAGGGAGTCTACCAAACCAATTGGTCACACCACTTGTAAAGATTGTAATTGACATGAATATGAGTTCACCTCTTTAGCTCTTATAGATCTAGTCTATGTTGACGCTAAGATTCGATGTCCTTACAAAGAAGTCTTTAGTAGATCACTTAAGGTCATGTTGTGATACTTCCACCTCCCTTACAAGTATGAGTACAAAATTGTTTGTGGCTCATAAGGCTATCTTTAAAGAAAATAGTTGTATTTTTCTAAAGATAGAGTGGGAGAAAATTAGCCACAACGGAAAACTAGTTAGGAACTAGTGAGAACGGAAAACTAGTTAGGAACTAGTGAGAAAACCAAAAGAAAATGTTCTTAGGTTAGACTCAAGACTAGTGAGGAGACCAAAACAAAGCGTTCTTAGGTGAATCCTTAGACTAGTGACGAGACCAAAAGAAAATGTTCTTGAGATAATAAGATTATGATCTATGTAAGTGGAAGCACCTAAAAATTTTAAAATATAAAATTTTGATTTTCTAACATAAGAGACTTATGAAACTAAATGGATAGACATGTAGATGTCTACAAAAGCTAAGTTAATGCGTAACTATGCTTAGATCCAAATCATCAATGAAATACCTCATAATAAGTGTGTGCAAGATACACATCAAAACCACATGTCCAAATAGGGATTTGGAATAGGATGAGTACATGACACAAGCCTTTTGTATGTATCTACCTAGAGGTTATGATATATGATAATCTTTTCTATTATAAGATACAAGAAGGGTTTCACTCGAATTGTTGAAAAGTCATGTATTGACATGAAATTCAGTGGGAGTTAAAGTCATGTATAGACATGAAGTTAAGTGGGAATTTAAGTCATTATGTAAAGACATGAAGTTCAGTGGGAGAAATTGTTTTCCACGTAAATGACGTTTCACTCATTAAGAGTGACATATTCATATTACCTTTTTGAAAGGAGTGGTTGGATTTTAATGTTGGATGAAAGAGGGCAACATGTATACTAAAATCAAAGTCTATTGTGGAATAGAAGATTTTAGCTTGGCATTTAAAAGGTATCTTATATCGATAAGATCCTTAAGCTCTTCAACAAGTTAAAATAGGTTATTTATGTTGATAAAAGTGGGATCACTATGAAAGGGTCATAGTCATCCACTGAACCTAAGAGTTGTTGATCGCATGATATCGCTCATGTGTGCTATTAACATGCACATACCTAAATGAATTGTATGCTAGGAGCATGACAAGTCCATAACAAATCAATCCAGATGAGTGTCATTAGATAGCCTACAAGAACATCCGTAGAGTTCTCGAGGAGAACTAGGGATACATTCTTGTGTTTGGTAGAGAAAATTTGACAATGTGGTAAAGGTTACACAAACCCAAATTTCCAAACTTATAAAAGGATTTATCGAAATCCTAGGCATACTTTTGTTATACAAGAAGCGAATAACTATAAGAATGATTGAAGAGTCAATCATTATAAATTCTACAAAAGGAGACCTAGTACATTATGATGAGGATAAGGTGGTTTAAAAGGAACTAATAGTAGATCCTTTCACCTAAATACCTGTCAGTTATCATGATAACAAGTGGGAGTATCTTTCAAGTTAAAGAGCCCAACGCTAGATAGAGATCTAGACATGTACGTAGATGAATTCATGTTATTAGGAATAACGTTGGATGGAAGGAAAAAGCAATTCACAAGGTTGGAATAAATGAATATATGGTATATTCACTACCCAAGCCTTTATTGCATTTAATAAGATCGTCATGAATTATCATGGACGAAATAAACTTTAGATTATATGATATGAAGCAATAACATTGTGTTGATTGTTCATATATGATAATCACATTTATCGTTTGAGTTTCTAAAACTCGGTTTTGTGCTTTGTTATATCCAAATGGATTGTAGAGACAATTTTGGACTCCATTAAAATGGACTGATTTAACATAGCATTGGCCCTAGTCACTTATATGAGGTGACATCTCGAAGTGACTAGATTGTGGTGCGATTGATGGCAAGTTCAAGTGTCATAGGGTCATAGGGATGACCAATCGATCACATAGACAGACTGTAAGGGACAATCTGTCGGGCAGTGACCGCTTATAGAATTCTGGCAATTCTTGTAGCCTGGTCGTGGCAAGAGCTACTAGTATTCTTTTTGAGTCAATTCTTTGACTAAAGACTGTTCGCCTAAGGTGGCACAGTTTCAGAGTGACTTTGATTTATGCTCTACGACCTTCGTAACTGGGGTCAAATGGGCATCTTTTGGGTCATGATGAGCTGTGGCTATGCAAAGGGAATAGTGCGATAGGAATTGTCCACCCCTTGTCAGGGTTGTTTTAAATCTCAAGGCCACTTGAGGAGGAGTAACTGAAAATGCGTGGCCACGCTTGGAAGGTATCTATGGTAGATAATTCCGGTCAGACAGTTACTCTCCAGATCGAGGAAACCACTCTTGATATGATCAAATGCAAGTACGACCTGCAAGACACGTTACATTGAGTGGGAGATATTGTAATAGGACAAGATAATTGGTGACGCACACTTGTCTCGGACAAGTGGGAGATTGTTGGATTAAGTGTCCTCAACAATAGTGCGACCACATAATTAAATCTCAATAATAAGAATACAAAGGGATGATGAATATTATAGTCAACTGATCAACATAAATCGGTAACGATTGGCTCAATTGAGTTTGACGTTACTGTCGTATGACGGTGGTGATCAGTTGATCCCTTGAGGTCACAACTAAAGGACAATCCCCTAATCATGTACATTAATTAATTGTATAATGATACAGATTAATTAATCCCTTAAAATGAACCAAGTTTAAACTGTGAGTGAGAAATATATCTTATTGTAATATGATTAAATAAGATTCATTTTTGGTAATATTAATTGTTATATTACTAAGAATGCATTATGTTTATGAAACATTTGAGATAAGTAAAATTGTTCGATTATAATTACAAACTGTTGTAGATTATTTTAACCTAATATGAGAGGACCCATTTTATTTACATGTAATTATAAAATGTGACTTAAAATGTTAAGTCTAATTTATTTGTTATGAAATTGCATTTAAATTGGTTAAATGCACATTTATAAGCAAAATTACATGTTACACGTCACATGTCATACTTGTGACAAATGACAAATTGCAAAAATAAAATGGACACCCATTTTAAGTGGGGTGCACCGGTTTTGTAGTGTATATTATGGTGATTAGTTTTTGTGTATTATTCTAATTGAGAATTAGACACAATCATACAATAGACTAATACCTACACTCAAGCTAATGTCTTGTTAAGAACAAGTGAAAGGGACAACACCACACCCATGTGATGGGTGGGTGGCCGGTCATAGCTACCAAGAATAAGAAGGATTATTTCCTTCTTATTCACTACACAATCTCATTTCATTTTTGCATGTATCCTTATCTCTCTAAATCTCTTCTTTCTTACTCTAAAACTCAAGAAGTTTTCATATAATTTAGAGTTCATATTCTAATAAAATTACTAGTGTAGTAATAGAGTTATTAGATTTATTTTAAAGGGTTACTACTAATAATACTAGTGTAGTATTTTAGTAGAGATAAAAAGGGTTGTCTTGGGTGCCACTTATAGGAGTGTTCTTATACTAAGAACTTGGAATTCATCCTCATATTCATAGCTCAAGAACAATATTTGGAAGGAGTTCAAATATTGTGCCCATTTCTATATAATCAATGTAAGGAAATTGTTTCTTCTAATTCTTTTGTTATGCATGCATAAGATTTATTTAGTTTAAGAGTAAACTAAATGTATAATGATATTAGAAGTGTCTAATATTGAGTTTAGAAACCAACACGAATTTGGGGTACTCGGCGTCTATGATTGACCGAGTCTTGGATGCGAAATGTCATCGCTTGTCGAATCGGAAAATGTTTATTCCGAGAGTCTGGCCAGGTTTAGACTAGGATAGGATATTTATATCGTCGTCCTACTGGGAGGAATTGTGTCTACATATACGAAATGATGAATCGTGTATGCGTTCAGGGAAATGTTTATTCCGTGGATGAGATTTTAATCATACTTGCCATGTACACGGTGCTAGTGCGTGTCATTTACCGTGAGATATGTTGTCAATGTATTTGTACGTTTGGATGGATGATTATATCATTGATTATATCATTGGATGACTTGGCATGGTTTGTTTGTCGAGTCTCAATCTTATCAAACTTATGCCGCTAACGGTGAGATGCAAGCCCTAGTGAGTGTATGATTGCCTAAGAGTGTCTTCCCCGAGTCTATCTATAATATGATGGTTACGGTTTTTTACTTCATGTATCGATATCCTTATATATTGAATTGCCTATATATCCTTCTCGTATTTCATATGTATATTTATTATGCATGCTTCTACTTTCGTATTAGCGTTTAAGTATGTTTATTGTGATATGGCTGGGAGAACCCGGAGTTACTCCCCACTGACTGTGGCGTTCATGTTTTTTATGGATGTATAGGTTGCTTGATTTGATGGATTTTTGCTTGTGGTATTTTGGGTTCGGGTGTGAGCTAGCGGGCGTTGGCCTGGATGAATCACCTCTTGACGTTGTTTAGCTAGGTTCTAAAGACTTTGATATTTGATAACATTTTGAGAGGTTTCGTCTCTTGTAGTATATTATACTTTGGTTTTTAATTATTGACATTCCTCGTATTTTTATCTTAGCGTGTAAAAAGTTTTAAAAACACCGTATTTTCCGCTATATAAATCACATGCTTGTTATGTTTTATTTCCGCATTCGCGAGGGTTGTCACAGTTGGTATCAGAGCTTTAAACGCTCCCGACGCACACACGTGAACCCTAAACTTAAATTACTTGATCTTGAAATAATAAATGAAAGATGGGTAGAACGAAGTTAAGGACTTTACTTGGTAGTCTATTTGTTTATGTTAAGTGTTAGGATTAACTTTTTTTGTTTTTGTTTCTTATGAAGATGGTTAGACCTGGACTAGTAGAAAACGTTATGCTAGAAGCTCTTACGCAAGTGTTGAAGAATCAACAAGATGCGGCTAATGCTCATGCCGAGCAAGTCCCTCCTCGTAGAGAAGACAATCACCAAGGAGGCTATGCGTGGATGGCTAGCCAAATTGCTAGAAGCAAGATCGTACCGTATGGCTGAGAACCGGACCCTACCGAGCTTCCGGAGTGGTTTCGAGAGATGGAAAAGCAATTCGACTTGTACCAAGTCCGCGAAGAGGACAAGGTGAGGATTGCTAAGCATTTCCTTGTAAGGGAAGCCGATAATTGGTGGGCGATTACTAGTGCCACCGCTAGTCTTGAAGCCGATTTCAGTTGGACTTGTTTCAAGGCTCTAGTTAAAGGCCGATTTTATCCTAAGGAGCTTAAGCAACAAAGGCTAAAGGAATTCATTGATTTCAAGCAAGGTGACTTAACGGCTCAAGACTTCACCACACAACTCAACAAGCTTGCTCATTTCGCACCGAGGCTCATCAAGGATGATGAAGACCGAGCTTTCTACTACCGCAACAAGCTTACTGCTTTACTCCAAAGCAAAGTGAGGAGAAATTCTACCTCCTTTGGAGAGCTATATGATGATGCCCTTTGGGCCGAGAACTCTATGAGGGCTATCAAAGATGAAGCAATGATGAAGAATCCCTCTCCTTCCTTCGCTCCTAGGCCTAATTTCTATGGGAAGAGGCCGTTTACTCTGTCGTCCTCCAAATCTTATGCCAACAAGAGGAGATTGAATCCTCCCCCAAATGCAAATACAAGAGCTTCCGCTCCTTTCATTCCTCGAGCTACTTCTAACGTGGCTCATAGGCCTTATGCTCCCCTTCAAGCTCAAGCTCAAGGTCGCTTTTGTAACCGTTGTACACAACCACAACACCCCGGTGTAGCATGTTACAACCGACCTTATGTAACCTACTTCTAGTGAGGATACTCCCATATCCTTACCATCCGGAGAAACTATCTCTTGTTCTACTCTTTATCCAAATGTTCCAATCTCTATTGCGGGTACTATCTTTCCCGCTAATCTCCTTAAGTTTCCTCTAGGAGAGTTCGATGTAATTCTAGGTATTGATTGGTTAGCGTTATACCATGCTAAATTCGAGTGTAGAGTATTTAAAGAGTCCTTTAGGAGTTAGAATAACCTATAAGGGATCTCATTCCCGAATGGGTGTGTCTTTGATCTCCGCAATGAAGTTGGTGAGTATGGTAAAAAAGAGGCACCAAGCATACTTGTATGTATTGTGACTTCTACAACTACCTCCTTACCGAATATTGAAGATGTGCCTATAGTTCGTGAATTTGTTGATGTATTCCCCGAAGACTTGCCCGGGATCCCTCCCGAGCGTGATGTTGAGTTTTCTATTGATCTTGTACCTGGTTCCGGACCCATAGCCAAAGCTCCTGACCATATGGCTCCAACCGAATTGAAAGAGTTAAGGAAGCAACTTGATGATATGATTGAGAAAGGTTTCATTCGACCAAGTGCCTCGCCTTGGGGTGCTCCCGTTCTCTTTGTGAAAAAGAAAGATGGTTCTATGAGGCTTTGCATTGATTACCGTGAGTTGAACCGAATTACAATCAAGAATAGGTATCCTTTGCCAAGAATTGAAGATTTGTTTGATCAACTAAAGGGTGCTTCTACTTTTTCAAAGATTGATTTGAGATCCGGATATCACCAAATTCCCGTTCGTGATGTCGATATACCGAAGTGTAACACCCGGAAATGTACCCTATTTTTCTAGTAGAAATATTTTACGAAATCTTTTCAGCAAATTTAAGTTTTAATTTATAATTTTATGTTCCGAGTCGAATTTAGAATTTCCGAGTTCGTATTTGGAATTTCTGCGAGATTACATGAAAATCCCGTCTTAAGCCGAGTTTGACTTTTCTTGACTTTTGAGTCGAGTTTGACTTTTCTTGACTTTTGAGTCGAGTTTGACTTTTCTTGACTTTGGAACCGTCTTTGACTTCCGTTGACTTTTTCCCTTCATATCCACTCATACTACTTAACCTAATTTCCTACTCAAACTCACAAACACATTCCTTCCTCTTTAAGAAAACTCAAACCTTGCCTCCTTAGCTTTTTCCGATCTTTGATTCATCGTAGTTCATTCGTTACTCGATAGAATTCACGTAAGTTCGTCTTATTCTTCTTCCCTAACCTTCCTCTATCCGTGTTGATATTAAAATCATCGTCTTTCTCGCTTTTCAATCTTTCCGTCTTTCTCAAGATGAATTTCATTCATCTTTTATGATCTATTTGTAGGTGGTGACCTCCAAGATCCCGACAAAGACTATTTCCTTATAGAAGAGGAGCTTGACGATTAGTAGATACGCATAAAGGTAACGGTGAAGGGTTACTCGCTATCATTTACGTGTTTTATGTGATTTCTAGGATAGAAACCATGTTTAGATTATAGTTAGTAAGCTTATGACTTGTATTATTGTTGATGGATGTTGTTTATTGAGTATTCACATGAGTATTGATGAATTAGAATGATAGTCGATAATTATCAAAAGTCGACTTTGAGGAAACAAGGCATTTTCGAGTACATTAGACCCCAGCCAGTCGACCGGCAGCCGGTCAGACCACCGGCTGGGGCACCTGCTGTATATTTTGGAATTTTTACGTGATTTTGGAATATGAGGTTGGGCTCAGCCGGTCGACCGGCAGCCGGTCATACCACCGGCTGAGACCCCCCCTTCCCTCCTTTGTTTTTCAAATGACCCATGGGTCCCAGCCGGTCGACCGGCAGCCGGTCGACCTGACCGGCTGGGACACACTGACATTTCATATTGATTTTCGTATTGACTTGTGGCCTGAGCAGGTGGACCGGCAGCCGGTCAGCCTGACCGGCTGGCACCTGCTGGTTATTGATTGTGATTTTGGTTTACGGTTTTCATTTATAATAATTCCAATCGTTCGTTTATCGTAAAATTTTACGTAGCGACTTATAATATTATGGTTTTAAATATATGACATTTCATTCGCTTGTATCACATGTTTTGCGACGGTTTTTGGTATGTTTCCACTTTGAGTCGGTTTTTACAAATGATACGGTTTGAGCACTATTTTGTCTTGTGCTTTGTATTCTCATTCCCTTGGCTACCTTCCCGTTCGTAAGGCTGGAAGGTCGGAACGGAGAGGTATCCTACTGCTTAAATGCATGTGTAGTGGGCATACGACGACGTTGTTGGGAGTTGAACGCTATGCGTTGATCGACCCGGCCGTCAAATGTTGTGTACTTGCGAGGTGGTGTTATTTGCATGTAGCGTACCGCTTGTTATGAGGCTTGTGCTCTTTTCCGCATCTTTCGTGAATTGATCTACCGAATTTGGGGTACTCGGCGTCATGTGTAAGACCGAGTCTTGGATGCGAAACGTGTATCGCATGTCGAATCGGAAAACGTTTATTCCGAGAATCTGGCCAGGTTTAGACTAGGACCGGATATTTATTATCGTCGTGCTACCAGGAGGAAATTAGTCTACATATACGACATGTAGCATCGTGTATGAGTTCAGGGAAACGCTTTATCCCGTGGATGCCTTTTAATCATACTTGCCATGTACACGATGCTAGTGCGTTTCATTTACCGTGAGAGTTGTCGTCTTGTGTCGTCGTCTTTGAATGCGTGATTTCATGATATTATTCATGGTCATTGCATGATTGGACACCGTCATTGTCTTGGTTCGTGAATGGATGATAATATGTTGGATTTATTGTGATCATCACATGACTTGACTTGGTTTGTCTGTCGAGTCTCAATCTTATCAATCTTATACCGCTAACGATGAGATGTAAGCCCTAGTGAGCGTATTCGATTGCCTAAGAGTGTCTTCCCCGAGTCTTTGAATATCATGATGGATTCGGATTTGTGCCTCTTATGTTCTTAACATTGGTTATCGAATTGCCTATCTATTCTTATTGTAACTCACATGTATATTTATATATGCATGCTCTACTTTGGTATTTCCTTATATGTACGTTAAAGGTGATATGGCTGGGAGAACCCGGAGTTACTCCCCACTGATTGTGGCGTTCATGTTTTTCATGGATGAACATGTTGCTTGCAATGGATGACTTTTTGGATATGATATTTTGGGGTTCGGGTGTGAGCTAGCGGGCGTTGTCCCTGGAAGTTTCACCTCTAGACGATTTTAGCTAGTCTTGCTAAACACTTGTTCTTTGCTAACATTTTAAGAGACCCCGTCTCTTTGTTGTATTTCCATACTTAGTTTGTAACATTTTGACACACCTCGTGTTATATATATCTTGCATGTACAAAAGTTTTTAAAATACCGTATTTCCGCATATTATTTCACATGCTTGTTTGTTTTATATTTCCGCATTCGCGAGGGTTGTCACACGAAGACCGCTATTAGTACAAGATATGGTCACTTTGAGTTCAAGGTGATGCCTTTTGGTTTGACTAATGCTCCCGCTATTTTTATGGATCAAATGAACCGCACATTTAGTGAGTATCTTGACAAATGTGTGGTGGTGTTCATTGACGACATCCTTATTTTCTCCAAGACCAAAGAAGAGCATGCTATTCATCTAAGGACTATTTTGAGTGTCCTCCGTCGTCAAAAGTGGTTTGCCAAATTCCCCAAGTGTGAATTTTGGTTACCTAAAGTGTCCTTTCTTGGGCATGTGATTTCTAAAGAAGGTGTGATGGTAGACTCTTCGAAGATTGAACCTGTGGTTGATTGGAAAAGTCCGACTTATGTTAGAGAAGTTCGAAGTTTTCTTGGTTTAGCTGGTTACTACCGTAAATTTGTCAAAGATTTCTCAAAGCTTGCTAGACCGATGACTCAATTATTGAAGAAAGAAACCAAATTCCTATGGAATGAAGCTTGTGAAGCCGCTTTTCAAGAGCTAAAGAAAAGGTTGACTACCGCCCCGGTGGTGACTTTACCTGAAATGGTGTAGACTTTGATGTCTATTGTGATGCTTCCAAGATGGGTTTGGGTTGTGTACTTATGCAAAGTAGGAAAGTGGTTGCTTATGCCTCGAGACAGTTGAGAGTTCATGAATTGAACTACCCTACTCATGATTTGGAATTAGCCGCCGTTGTTCATGCTTTGAAAGTGTGGAGACACTATCTTATTGGTGTTCATTGTCGTATATTCACCGATCACAAGAGTTTGAAGTACATATTTACTCAAAAAGAGTTGAATATGAGACAAAGAAGATGGTTGGAATTGGTGAATGATTATGATTTTGAGTTGCTATACCATGAAGGGAAGGCCAATGTTGTTGCCGATGCTCTTAGTAGGAAATCTTCTCATGCCTTGAATGCTATGCGGGTATTACCCGATGATCTTTGTATTGAGTTTCGAAAGTTGAAGTTGGAATTCGTGGAACGTGGATTTAATTACGTTGGTGCTATGATTGCCGAACCTGTTTTTCTCCGTGAGATCCGCGAAAGCCAAGTTGATGATCCTACCTACAATTCTATTCAAGCCAAACTTCTAGAAGGAATAGCTAAAGACTTCAAGATTGATGACAAAGGTGTCCTTCGACTCCATGACTGTTTATTTGTGTCTAATGCTCTTGACTTGAGAAAGCGAGTTCTTGATGAAGCTCACCTTTCTCCTTATTCTATCCACCCCGGAGGTGATAAGATGTATAAAGACTTGAAGCTACAATTTTGGTGGCCGAATTTAAAAGGCGATGTTGTGTCTTATGTTGGAAGATGTCTTAGTTGCCAACAAGTGAAAATCGAACACAAGAGGCCCGGTGGATTGCTACAACCTTTGGATATTCCACTATGGAAGTGGGAATCTATTTCTATGGATTTTGTTATGGCTTTGCCAAGGACCGTTGGAAGTAAAGATGTCGTTTGGGTTATTGTTGATCGTTTGACTAAGAGTGCTAGATTCATTCCGATCAAAGAGACTTGGAGTTTAGATCGACTAGCGAAAGCCTATGCTGATGAGATTGTTAGATACCATGGTGTTCCCAAGGAGATCATATCCGACCGAGATCCGAGGTTTTGTTCGAGATTTTGGAAGGCTTTACAAGAAGCCATGGGTAGTAAATTGTTGATGAGTACCGCATTTCATGCCGCTACCGATGGTCAGACCGAGAGGACTATTCAGACTTTAGAAGACTTGCTTAGGGCTTGTGCACTCGACTTCCAATCTAGTTGGGAAAAGAGTCTACCGTTGGTGGAGTTTTCTTACAACAATAGTTATCATGCCTCGATCAAGATGGCTCCTTATGAAGCTCTTTATGGAAGAAAATGTCGAAGTCCTATTTGTTGGGATCAATTGAGTGATGTTCGTGACTTAGGTCCCGATGTTCTTGTTGAAACCATTGATCATGTGAAGGTCATTCGTGATAGAATGAAAGCCGAAGCCGCTCAAGACCGACAAAAATCTTATGCCGATGTCCGAAGAAGACCGTTAGAATTTGAAGTTGGAGATAAAGTGTTCTTGAAAGTATCTCCGATGAAAGGTGTTAAAAGGTTTGGTGTAAAGGTTAAATTGAGCCCGAAATACATTGGACCCTTTGATATTGTGAAAAGGATTGGTGCCGTTGCTTACAAGTTGGACTTGCCCCGAATTTGGCTAAAGTTCATGATTTTTTCCATGTTTATCAATTGAGAAAGTATGTTAGTGATCCAAGCCATGTCTTTCAAGCGGAAATGCCCGAGCTTGAACCGAATTTGTCTTTTGAAGAGAAGCTGATCCGCATTCTAGATCGCAAGGATAAGAAGTTGAGAAGTAAAGTGGTGCCTTTAGTGAAAATCTTGTGGAGATGTGCTAATGTTGAAGAAGATACGTGGGAAATGGAAACTTCTATGTGTATTAAATATCCAAGCCTATTCGATTAAGGTATCTTTCTTTCGCTCAAGTTTCGAGGGCGTAACTTTTTAAAATTTGGGGTGATTGTAACACCCGCAAATGTACCCTATTTTTATAGTAAAAATATTATACGGATACTTTTCAGCGAAATATAGTTTTATTTTAGAATTAAATTTTCCGTGTCTAGTAACCACCTTCATACTCCCCTTAAACCTTAAACTCCCTCACATTCAACCTCCTTCTTCTTCACCAAGTAACCACCCAAAACCTAAGTTCCATATTTGATCAAGCTTAATATCAACTCTACTCCTTCATTACTCGCTCAAATTCACTAAAGTTCATCTTAATCTTTCCCTCTCTTCGTCCTCTATCTTAATTGGTAATAAAATTACCGTCTTTCTCGCTTTTCAATTTATCCGTCTTTCTCAAAGGTGAATTATATATTCATCTTTTGTTGTCTAATTGTAGGTGGTAACCTTCAAGACCTCGACAAAGACTACTACTTAGTAGAAGAGGACATCGACGAGGATTGAAGACGCAAAAAGGTAACGGTGAAGGGTTACTCGATATCTTTACGTGTTTTAATGTGTTTTCTATGTTAGTAATCGTATTTAGAATAAGATTAGTAATCGTAGGAATTGTGTTGTTGATGATGGTTGTTGTTAGTTGATAATTGATAATGAGAATTGATGATTTGTGATGTTTGATGATGTTGTTGTGTATAATGAGCCTTAGTGAAATTGGTGATTTTCGTGTATAATTGACCTCAGCCGGCCGACTGGCAGCCGGTCAGCTGACCGGCTGGAGAGAGGCTGATGTTGGATTGTTGTTACGTAAAATTTTACTATGCATTATGTCTTAGCCAGCCGACCGCCTGAGACACATCTTAATTTGCCTTCATTTTCTCGTATGACTTTGGTCCCAGCCGGGTAGCCGGCAGCCGGTCCCTTTGACCGGCTGGGACACGCTGCATTTTCAATTGTTTTTCAAGTGTGACATTGGTGCCAGCCGGTTAGCCGGCAGCCGGTCCCCTTGACCGGCTGGCACACGCTGCCAACTCATTTGTATTTCTTACTTATGTTTTTCATTTATAATATTTCCGATGGTTCGTTTATCGTATAAATTTACGTAATGACTTTAAATATTAATGTTTCAAATATATGATATTTCCCTTCGCTTGTATCGCATGTTTTGTGACGGTTTTTGATATGTCCCACTTTGAGTCGGTTTTACACATGTTATTTGTTTGAGCACTATTTGTTATGTGCTTTGTACTTTCATTCCCCTGGCTACCTCCACGTTCATAAGGCTGGAATGTCGGAACGAGGAGTGTATCCTTACTGCTTAATTGCATGTGTTAGTGGCATATGACGACGTTGTTGGGAGGCGAACGCTTTGCGTTGATCGACCCGGCCGTCAAATGTTGTATACTTGCGAGGTGGTGTCATTGCATGTAGCGTACCGCTTGTTATGATGCTTGTGCTCTTTTCCGCCTCTTTCGTGAAGGTTGACCGAATTTGGGGTACTCGTCGTCTATGATTGACCGAGTCTTGGATGCGAAATGTCATCGCTTGTCGAATCGGAAAATGTTTATTCCGAGAGTCTGGCGAGGTTTAGACTAGGATCGGATATTTATATCGTCGTCCTACCGGGAGGAATTGTGTCTACATATACGAAATGATGAATCGTGTATGCGTTCTGGGAAATGTTTATCCCGTGGATGCGATTTTAATCATACTTTCCATGTACACGGTGCTAGTGCGTGTCATTTAACGTGAGAGATGTTGTCAACGTAATTGTACGTTTGGATGGATGATTATATGATTGATTATTTGTGATCATTGGATGACTTGGCATGGTTTGTTTGTCGAGTCTCAATCGTATCAAACTTATGCTGCTAACGGTGAGATGCAAGCCCTAGTGAGTGTATGGTTGCCTAAGAGTGTCTTCCCCGATTCTATCTATAATATGATGGTTACGGTTTTGTACTTCATGTATCGATATCCTTATATATTGAATTGCCTATTTATCCTTCTCGTATTTCATATGTATATTTATTTATGCATGCTTCTACTTTCGTATTAGCGTTTAAGTATGTTTATTGTGATATGGCTGGGAGAACCCGGAGTTACTCCTCACTGACTGTGGCGTTCATGTTTTTCATGGTTGAACATGTTGCTTGATTTGATGGATTTTTGCTTGTGGTATTTTGGGTTCGGGTGTGAGCTAGCGGGCGTTGGCCTGGACGAATCACCTCTAGACGTTGTTTAGCTAGTTGCTAATGACTTTGATATTTGATAATATTTTGGGAGGCTTCGTCTCTTGTATTATATTATATTTTGGTTTGTAATTATTGACATTCCTCGTATTTTTATCTTAGCATGTAAAAAGTTTTAAAAACACCGTATTTTCCGCTATATAAATCACATGCTTGTAATGTTTTATTTCTCCATTCGCGAGGGTTGTCACACCTCTCCTTGGCCATTTTATGCTCGGGGAATCGACATCATCAGAAAGATCACCCCAGCTGGAACAGGCTATTTTATTTTGGTAGCTATCGACTATTTCACCAAGTGGGTTGAAGCGGCATTGAACTGAAACCTCTCAGGAAAAGAGTGATTTCAATGTCACTTAGACTCAGGCTAGTACTCTTCTCACATGCAAGTTTAACTCACTCAGAAATGACTCCAACAACCTGCACTAGGCTAGGCAATTCAGATAGTTCTTTGCACCTTAGCATACAAGCTTAGGTGACAAAGGTTGTGAAGGACCCAAGACACACAAGTAATGAGTTCTAACACTGCAGTCTTAGCTCGCACACAAGCTTACTAAGGAATGCTACAACACTTAGCTTTTGCTGAGAATTGCTTGAACAAAGTTCAGAAAATATATTAATCAAAGTCTCCTTCTTTAGGTTACAACTTAGGCCTTATATAGGCAATTCAACAGATCCTGACCCTTGAAAGCAAGGACATCTAAGGGCTTAAAAGCCTTACATCTTACTGAGAAAACAAACTACAAAG
Organism: Heliosperma pusillum; assembly: GCA_022085475.1. Taxonomy (NCBI): domain Eukaryota; kingdom Viridiplantae; phylum Streptophyta; class Magnoliopsida; order Caryophyllales; family Caryophyllaceae; genus Heliosperma; species Heliosperma pusillum. The sequence goes on along the minus strand of JAIUZE010004546.1, from coordinate 109,236 downwards.
TCAGCTAATGAGGACAACAAAAACAGACTGCAAACAGAGAAAAGAAAGACTGCAAAAGTAGGTTTGTCCCTTTCCAGAAATGGTAAGTCTGCAAACTGTCTTGGGAAGTCTTTGCTTGGCTTGTTCTTGCTGTGTTTGTACTGACAACGGCTTCATATAAGACCTTCCTAACATACTAACTACACCTGAGGTTGATCATACACAAAAATAAGGAGTTTTGGACAGAAACATTGGCCTTGGTGCCAGCTGACTCCTCCATATGACCTTCACTCTTCTAGGCTGTTTTTGATGGACTTCTAGACTTTATTTAGAAAACTTTTCCCGGACTTTTCTCTTGCTAAGGACATCAACTTTAAGGGAAATGAAGATGGAGCCCTTGGTTGGACTTGTACAGCATGATATTGGATTGATACTCTGGGTGGTCTTGGCTGTTTTTCAGGAAACTGGACCCTGCTCTTGTGACCCTTCTTGTGGCAGTGCTTGCGTGACTTGTTGTTGCTTCTTGACTGTAATGGGGGTGCTTGGAGAGTGTTATACCTGGTGCCTTTGGTGTGGGGCTCTTGTTTGTCTGGTTGGGGGTTGGTTGGGATCCTTGGGCTGTAATGGTGCAATCCTGGCTAGCTGAGTTCTTGGCTTGGTGATGATGGAGCTCTACTCCTGTTTCAAACTCTCCTTCTTGAAAAGGATTTGCCCTCAAATCCTCACTGTTCTCCTCATCAGACTCTCCATAGTATGGGCTCAGATCACCCACATTGAATGTTCTATGTACTCCATACTCTCCTGGGAGGTCAATCTTGTATGCATTGGACCCCAACTTCTCCATGACCTCAAAAGGACCCTCTGCTCTTGGACTTAGCTTGTTCTTTCTTTTGTCAGGAAACCTCTCCTTCCTTAGGTGCAACCATACTAGATCTCCTGCTTTGAACTCTTTGGATTTCTTTGGACCCCTTGCTCTGGCTTTATACATCTCATTAGTCTTCTCAATTTGCTGTTTCACCTTAGCATGTATCTGCATCATCTGTTCTACCCTGTTCCTTGCATCATAGGGCACCACCTTCTTTGCCATTGGTACAAGTTCTGTTGGCATCAAGGGGTTAGTGCCATAAACAACTTCAAATGGACTTTTACCTGTACTGGTGGAGGGGGCTCTGTTGAAAGCAAATTCTGCTTGTGCCAGCTGCAAATCCCAATCCTTTAAAGACCTTGAAATGATACACCTGAGAATCCTGCCCAGAGTCTTGTTTGTTACCTCTGTCTGCCCATCAGTTTGGGGATGATGAGAGGTGCTGAACAGGAGCCTTGTCTTTAGAAGCTTCCAAAGTGTCCTCCAGAAGTGACTCATGAACTTAGTATCTCTGTCAGATACTATGGTTCTTGGTACTCCATGGAGCTTCACAATCTCCTTGAAATACAAGTCTGCAACTCCCATGGCATCTTCAGTTTTCTTGCAAGCAACAAAGTGTGCCATCTTACTAAATCTGTCCACAACCACCATGACTGAGTCCTTGCCCCTCTGAGTTCTAGGAAGAGCCACTATAAAGTCCATACTAACATCCTCCCAAGGCTTGTCTGGGACTGGCAAGGGGGTGTATGCTCCAGCCTGAAAGAATGACTTGGACCTCTGGCAAGCACTACACCTTCTTATCACATCCTGAACATCTCCCAACATCCTTGGCCAATAGAATTGTTCCTGCAGCATGTCATAGGTCTTCTGGATGCCAAAGTGGCCAGCTAGACCATTTGAGTGAATCTCTTTTACTAACAACCCCCTATAAGGACCCTTTGGTATACAGAGTTTGTTCCCTAGGAACAAGAATCCTTCCTGCTCTGAGTATCTGCTTCCATTCTTAGGGGTGCCCTCCACTCTTGCCACCCAGTCTTCTTTGAAATCAGGATCCTCTCTATAAAGCTCCTTCATGTGCTCAAACCCAAGCACTCTTTGCTCCATGTATGTCAGCATCATGGTTCTCCTTGACAAGGCATCTGCCACTACATTGTTTTTCCCCTCAATGTACTTACTGGAGAATGAGAAGGACTGCAAATACTCCACCCACTTAGCATGCCTAGCATTCAACTTATGTTGCCCATTGATGTACTTGAGTGCCTGGTGGTCAGAGTGTAATACAAAGGGTTTGGGCTTCAGGTAGTGACCCCAATGGTTCAAGGCTCTGACTATGGCATAGAATTCTTTGTCATAGGTTGAGTAGTTGAGCTTAGCACCACTCAGCTTCTCACTAAAGTAGGCCACATGTTTTTGCTCTTGCATTAGGACAGCACCAATGCCTATGCCACTAGCATCACATTCTACTTCAAATAGTTTGTTAAAATCAGGGAGAACAAGTATGGGAGACTCACACAAGAGGTCTTTGATGATATTGAAGGACCTCTCAGCCTTGTCATTCCATCTAAACTCTCCTTTCTTCATGCATTCAGTTAAGGGGGCCATGATGGAACTGAATCCTTTGATGAACCTCCTGTAGAAGGAAGCCAGTCCATGGAAGCTCCTCACTTCAGTTATAGTTTTGGGGACCTGCCACTCCCTTATGGCCTTTACCTTGTCTTGATCAACAGCCACTCCTTCTTTGGAAATAATGAACCCCAAGAACTGAACCTCTTCCTGCATGAATGTACACTTTTCCATCTTGCCAAACAACTTGTGTTTCCTTAGGACTTCAAATAACAATCTCAGGTGTTGGAGGTGTTCTTCTGTTGAGGGGCTGTAGACCAATATGTCATCAAAGTATACAACAATGAACTTCCCCAGATAGGGCCTTAGAACCTCAGTCATCAACCTCATAAAGGTGCTTGGAGCATTAGATAAACCAAAGGGCATGACCAGCCATTCATACAACCCATGCTTGGTCTTGAAGGCTGTCTTCCACTCATCCCCAGCCCTGATCCTTACTTGGTGATATCCCTGCCTTAGATCAATCTTGGAGAAGACCTGAGCCCCACTCAGCTCATCCAGGATATCATTCAACCTTGGTATAGGGAACCTGTACTTGATGGTAATGTTGTTGATGGCCCTGCTGTCTATGCACATTCTCCATGACCCATCCTTCTTGGGAACTAGCAAGGCAGGAACTGCACAGGGACTGAGGGACTCCCTCACAAAACCCTTGCTGAGTAAGTCACCAACCTGAGCTTGTAGTTCTTGAGTGGCCTTTGGATCACTTCTGTAAGCAGGTTTGTTGGGTAGCATTGCTCCAGGAATGAGAGCAATATGATGCTCTATTCCTCTAAGAGGGGGTAGTCCACTAGGCAAGTCAGCAGGGAATACATCCCCATAATCCTCCAGTACTTGTTGAACATTAGCTGGAATGTTTCCTTGGGGAAGTAAGACCTCTTTGGTTAGCAGGATGAACACAGTTTCATCTCCCATAAGCTCTTGAACCATCTCAGCTTCACTCAGCTGTAGGACTTCTTTGGAAATGTCATTGACAGGGGAAATGTTCCCTTTAACATTGGGGGGTAAAGGGGCTAGTATGATCTTCTTGTTACCAAACTTGAAAACATAGGTGTTGTCCCTCCCATGATGTACAGAGTCTCTATCAAACTCCCAGGGCCTGCCCACCAGAAGGTGGCAAGCATCCATAGGTAGGACATCACACAAGACCTCATCAGTATATCCCTTGCCAATAGAGAATGGCACAACACACTGCTTGTCAACTCTTACTTCCACTCCCTTGTTCAGCCATCTTAGTTTATAGGGGTGGGGGTGTTCTTGTGTGGTTAGGGATAGTTTCTCTACTAAGGTGGTGGATGCCACATTGGTACAGCTCCCCCCATCAATTATCATGTTACCAACCCTTCCCCTTATAGTGCATCTGGTCCTGAATATTTGCTGCCTCTGATCATCCTCTAATGGTTGAGGTTGGGTGTGCATAACCCTCCAGGTTACTAGACTCAAGCCTGCATCTGGTTCTATCATTTCCTCTCTAGGCTCTTCCTCATGCTCCTCCAAACTCTCCTCACATACAAGGATCTCATCTTCACCCCATTCTACAACATCCATACTGCTCAAAGCCCTTTTAGAGGGGCATTCTTTAGCAAAATGCCCAAAGCCCTGACACTTAAAGCACTTCTTAAGGGATACTGTCTTTCTCAAGTCTGTCTCAGGGGCCTTGCCTTTGTCTGACTGACACTAAGGGCTTGGCTGGGACCAAGGGTTCTCCTATTCTTACTCCAGTGAAGGGTTTGAAAGAAGGTCTAGTCTATGGCCTAGGAGGTGTTGGTTTTCCCTTCCCTAGCTTCTCAATCCTCAAGGCTAGACTCACTGCTTCCTCAAAAGAGTAAAGGTGCTGCAACCTTACTCTGCTAGCTATCTTCTCATCAAGACCCTCTAAAAACCTAGCTATCTTCTGCTCAGGCTTTTCAGTAATCTCACATTGTAGTGTGAGTTGCTCAAAGTCCCTCAAATAGGACTCAACAGGTCTACCTTCTTGTTTCAGGTGGGAAAGTCTGATAAACATGTCTTGAGTGTAGTCTTTTGACACAAACTTAATCCTCATTTTCTTTTTCAGTTTATCCCAAGATTTAATAGGATCCTTACCCTCCCTAGTCCTCTGAGCCTTCATATTTTCATACCACAAGGATGCATATCCTTTCAATTTCATGATGGCTACCTTAAAGGCTCTTCTATCAGTGTAACCCTTGAACTCAAAGACTCTTGTCTACATGACCTTAACCAGTCTAGGAAGTCATCAGGGTTCATACTACCTAGAAAGTCAGGGATTTCTACCTTTAAGTCTTTGTCATGGTGCCTAGGAAGGCCCTGCTCTGAGTTCTCTGAATCTGAGGCCTCCTCTTGCTCCATGTGTTGCCTTCTTCTTGCTGCAACAGGTGGCACAGGTGCTCCTCTACCTCGTCCTCTGCCTCCTCTTCCACCATTGTTGAGCTGACCATCTAAGAATTCATTGAAGGATGCTGTAACCTCCATAACAGTTCTAGCAAGGCCATGAACTGTGGTTTCAAGCCCTGCTAATCTCTCTTCACTCATGGGTAGTTTTTGTGTTTTTAATGTAGGTAGGTAAATGAACTCACAAACCAAAGCTCTGATAACCAATTGAACTGAAACCTCTCAGGAAAAGAGTGATTTCAATGTCACTTAGACTCAGGCTAGTACTCTTCTCACATGCAAGTTTAACTCACTCAGAAATGACTCCAACAACCTGCACTGGGCTAGGCAATTCAGATAGTTCTTTGCACCTTAGCACACAAGCTTAGGTGACAAAGGTTGTGAAGGACTCAAGACACACAAGTAATGAGTTCTAACACTGCAGTCTTAGCTCGCACACAAGCTTACTAAGGAATGCTACAACACTTAGCTTTTGCTGAGAATTGCTTGAACAAAGTTCAGAAAATATATTAATCAAAGTCTCCTTCTTTAGGTTACAACTTAGGCCTTATATAGGCAATTCAACAGATCCTGACCCTTGAAAGCAAGGACATCTATGGGCTTAAAAGCCTTACATCTTACTGAGAAAACAAACTACAAAGTCAGCTAATGAGGACAACAAAAACAGACTGCAAACAGAGAAAAGAAAGACTGCAAAAGTAGGTTTGTCCCTTTCCAGAAATGGTAAGTCTGCAAACTGTCTTGGGAAGTCTTTGCTTGGCTTGTTCTTGCTGTGTTTGGACTGACAATGGCTTCATATAAGACCTTCCTAACATACTAACTACACCTGAGGTTGATCATACACAAAAATAAGGAGTTTTGGACAGAAACATTGGCCTTGGTGCCAGCTGACTCCTCCATATGACCTTCACTCTTCTAGGCTGTTTTTGATGGACTTCTAGACTTTATTTAGAAAACTTTTCCCGGACTTTTCTCTTGCTAAGGACATCAACTTTAAGGGAAATGAAGATGGAGCCCTTGGTTGGACTTGTACAGCATGATATTGGATTGATACTCTGGGTGGTCTTGGCTGTTTTTCAGGAAACTGGACCCTGCTCTTGTGACCCTTCTTGTGGCAGTGCTTGCGTGACTTGTTGTTGCTTCTTGACTGTAATGGGGGTGCTTGGAGAGTGTTATACCTGGTGCCTTTGGTGTGGGGCTCTTGTTTGTCTGGTTGGGGGTTGGTTGGGATCCTTGGGCTGTAATGGTGCAATCCTGGCTAGCTGAGTTCTTGGCTTGGTGATGATGGAGCTCTATTCCTGTTTCAGGCATCCTACACTAGTCTTACTGCTGAAAATGTGGCAAAGTTCATACAAACCAATATCATCTGTCGATATGGTTGACAACATGAAATCATTAGTGACAATTGATCTGTTGGAGCTAGTGTCCTCCACAGTTAGTGTAATAACGTGTATAAATCTCTTACAGGTACACAGGGTATACTTAGTATTCTTATCAGTTGATTAACGTTTATCGATAACGGTTGGCTTGCTAGAAGTTTGACGTTATTGTCATTTTAATGGCGGTGATCAACTGGTCCCTAAAAGTCACACCTAAAGGATGTGTTCGAGAGATATGATTATATGAAAAATATAATAATATTGATGCCTTAAATGACTAAAAGGTTAGTCGATGTATATGACTAAAAGGTTAGTCAATGTAATGATGATACGACTATTTAATACGATTAAATAATATTAGCTGAGACGAAATAAATGTTAATTCGTAATTGAATATAAACTGTTATATCTAATTGATGTATATAATGTAATTATTTAATACGATTAAATAATGTAAGCTTAAACGAACTAAATGTTAATTCGTAATTAGATACATACCATGAATTCCAAGCAAGAAATGCGGAGTGCCCGAGTCGGATCTAAAGATGATACCCCCGTAACCGACCTAAGGTGCCACCATGACACATTCCATTAGATCAAAGGGCCACCTTCACCTTTTAGTTTATTTTCCCAATAGTTGGGAATTCGCGAGAAGTCTACCATATAGAGCTTAGTCCTCATGTTAATGGATCGAGCACAATATCCTCGCACATCAACTGGGGGCTCGATTAATCGCATGCGCTCCATCAACAATATCTGGAGCACGCAAGCAAGAATGTCAAAAAAAAAAAGAAAAAAAAAGAAAGATCCAAAAAAAAGAGGAAAGAAGAAGAGAAAAAAAAACGAAAAAAAAAAACAAACAAACAAACATTCTTACTTGCAAGACGACGGAACTCCCCAGACATGAAAGCTCGCGGTTAAACTTTCTATTATCAAGGCCAATAATGATCTCCCCTAGGCAAAGACAAGCTGGGCTCTTGCGCAGCTCCATTTGCTCCACCAAGCTCAAGAAAAGAGGGTCTCCCCTCATCTCCTTGTCAATGTGCCCTTGAAAATGTAACCATGCAAACGGCAAAACCCAAAGCTCTACGCCTTGCAACATATGACAAAGAAGGGTTGATGTGGTCGTTATACACCAAAAATAAAACCTAAATCAACTAACTAAGAAGATAGCGGAAGTAGGGTCGATCTCCACAGGGAGGAAACTAACTAACTGAAATCTAGATCTGCAAGTAACAATCTGGGGGTTTTGAAAAGGTTTTAAACTAATCTAAATGAGATTAAAGGAAGAGAAATAAAGATAGAAATAAATACGAATAAATCAGATAAAGAGAGAAATATGCTAGGATTCGGTCTACTGCAGTATCGGCACCTATGGGTCAACTAAGTCAGTCAATCTATCAACGAGAAGGGCAATGGTTTTCTCCTCTCTGTCTCAAACCACCCTAGGGATTTTCCTAATTAACTCTCGTCCTCTTAGGAGTCACCTATCAATTCTAAGCAAGCCTTCCCTTCCAATCTCTCGATCCAGGTCGGGGTTAACTACCTAGCCTAGTCTCCTGCGTGCACTCATTCAACTAGACCTCAATTAAATTGCGAAGATCGATTCTCATATTCAAGACTAACTAAAATAATCTATCCTAACATGCCTCTACTACAGTTTCCCTCATCCCAACATATAAAAGAATTAGCTACTCATGCTATTAACTATGCTAACAAAGACGATTAAACATATGACAATAGACATAATAAAATCGTGGTTAATAAGCATAAACAATAACACAAACTAATTAAGACGAGTAGAACAGTAATAAGGATAAAAACGAAAGTAAGAATAAAAGAGAGAAAGTAGTTTACAATCTAAGCAAATCCGGCGTAAAGAACAATCCACGACGAATAACCCGAATGTATACTAAAGATTAAAAGTTCAGAATTAATGGAAGATTAATGTCTGCTGATTACTGAATAATTAAAACTGCCTAATAGTTTCTGCCTGCTCATGACGTAAAAATAAGAGTCATAAATAGTGTATCACACGACTCTTAACCTAATTAACCTAATAATAGACTTAAGGCCCGTAATAGGATCTACTCGATCGAGGGAAATAACCACTCGATCGAGGCTTTTATTCATGAAGATCAGTCGATCGAGCGATCGATCTACTCGATCGACCAACTGGTAATAACTCCTACTCGATCGAGCAAAAGATGTAGCTCGATCGAGTTCTTCTAGCTCCAAATCACCTCGATCGAATAGAAAGCTCCTCGATCGAGGTCTTCTGGCATAGTACGTAATGTGAGCCATGATCTTGGCTTGATGATGAATGGTTTCACGCTTCCCGAGGCAAGAGCTCCTGTCCCGATCCTTCCTTTCTCCTAAATGTATGCAAAGTGGACTGCTTTGACTCGGTTTCTGCTACTATGCAGCTTGTACCTACAAAATGGTAATGAAAGTACAAAGTAGCCAAATAGGGGCATATGGTGATAAAATATCACCCAAACGACATAGAAATGCGTGCATAAATGGACTAAAAAGTCTATATAAAATACACGCATCAAACTTCCCCAAACCAAACCTTTGCTTGTCCTCAAGCAACTAAATGCAACTAAATGGAACAAAATGAACCTAGGGGAATGGAGCAAGTCTCAGAGCTAGCTACAAGTCAATGTTAAACAGTTTAATGCACTCGATCAATCATTACAAAGCTTAATGCGAAAGTGAACGAATTCATACAATCTTGGAAATAAATTAGACTTTCAACCTTGCAAAACTCAACCAAATTCGGACTCTCACGGGTCACTCTTCTCTCAACAAGCAAATGGTAAGTAAATATGTATGAGAGAGAGAAGAAAATATAGTCACTCACCTAGACTACGACCGACACAACATGCATTGCTAACTAATATGAAAGATGATTCAAGCACCGTACACACGCATAACCACCGTTCAAGGACAATCACGTGCCGAACATTTGCAAAAATATGGATATGTGAGGCTAATTGGTAAGAAGGGGCAAAACAATTAATGGAAATGTGAGGGTAAATAGCCAAGCTAATTCCTAACAAGACCGCAATATAACTCGTTCCATCTTCCAACAATCAAAAATTAAGCTCGATGCCTTACCAAATCTAGGCATAAACAACACAAATCCCAAATAACACCTCAACAAGATAATGATACGCATAGGAGGTGTAGAAAACAATAACTTCAGCCAATCATTTTTCCACAAAATATTCTTTCATTTTTTTCTTTCTTTTCTTTTTCTTTTTCTTTTTCTTTTGGCTGACTGAGGAAAAACCTCTCGATCGAGTGGATTAAATCACTCGATCGAGGCAATAAAGCACAGAAACTGATCGATCGAGCTAAACCAACTGCTCGATCGAGGCACAACTAACACCTCTCTTCTTTTTCTCACAAGAAACCCACTCCAATCAATGAAAACGAGCCAAAATTGACACAACGGTAGAATATACCTCGACTACTAAACTAGCTCGGCAAAGGTAGGCTTAGTTTGGAATGTAGTTAAGGGCAACAGGCAGATATGGCTTTATGTGGAGTTAATGGGGTAAAATGAGGAAAAGGGAGATGCAAAAATTCTCAAAACACGTAATACCGACCACAAACCCAATGCGTGCAGGCAATAAGAAATCAAAATTCATATACAAGCAAATGACACGAGATGTGGGGAGTAACTACTCTCATTCCTAGATGAACTGGTCATAGATGCCACCAGTTATAGGCTCTAAATCTCAGAATATATAAGTAGTTTGCCAAAAGGTCGAGTTAAGTCTAATAATCTAATTCCAATTCCAAGACAAAATTCATAAATCACTATTTCGATTTTACTACGTAAATCAAGAAGGGTGCAAAAAATAGTAGAAAATAAACTTGTAGTGCAATTTCATCATGAACAAGACTCCAATCCGACTCAACTATATGCAAAAATAAACGTGATATTTTTGATTTTTTCAAATTTTTCTAATTAACATGAATTGTAAACGTGAATGCAATACAAATGCAAATGCAGACGCAAAAGGATGTAAAACACTTCCCCAAACCAAAACAGACAATGTCCTCATTGGCTATAGCACAAAGCATATAAGGGAGAGGGAAAAAGACAACCTAATACATGTTCCTAATGAATGAAATATATATGAAGAATGGAAAACAAAAGGAACAGAAACAACTCACAAGACAAAGCTTCCCCAAACCATCATCAAACTGGGGAGCGAACATCACCTACTCCCATCCGTCTCCTCTGTCTCTTCTACCCTGTACGTCGGGTCCCTCTCCTCCTCCTGAGCTAGCCTCCTAGCTGCCAATTCCGCACGTTCCCTCAAGGCCCTCTGTGCCGGCGTCTCGTCTTCATCCTCTCCAGAAGAAGAGGAAGAAGAAGATGGTGAAGGATATCCACCCTCTGGGTATCTGTAGAACGAGGGGTGAGGCCATCCAGCTGGAATAGGACGCCCTCTGCGGATGTGGTCCTCATAGATAGGGAACAAGGCCAAGGCCTGATCCCGTCGCATCAGTGCAATATCCCTGCGCATCTCAAATAGCAAAGCATCACGACGCCCTTGGTCCATGACCTCAGGCGTCTCAAACAGGGGAGGACAAATAAAATTAGCCGGAAAATCCGACTCAGGAGGTGGAGTGGTGACAGGTGGAGGTGTGACAGTGGTCGGCCCCACCTGTTGAGAACCCGATGTCTCTCCAACTTCCCCTTGAAGGGGAACTCTCTTCCTCTTCTTAGTGGCAGAGGAAGGTAAAGCGGTGAAGGGTAGGTGGTAAACAGGGGGAGGGGGTTTCACCCCTCTCACTATAGTGAGAGGTTAAAGAGAAGGCAATGTAGGGCAAGGTAAGACGACGGATGTGGAACCACATATCTTCCACACCCGACGCTCAGAGCCCGTAATCCAAGTAAACCCAATCAAGACTGGTATATCTAAATCGACCCCTGGTCCTAAGTGCTGGTGAGTCCTAGGGAAGTCTGTAAAAAGGTGGCGGCCTATCTTACTGACCAGACCGCCACAGACTACGGCGCTAGACACCCTAGACTCCAAGTTCTTCCAATGAAGAGCCACCAAGTAAGCGATGTTCAGGACAAACGGGGTACCGCTATCAATGTTCAGGTACCCCGCTAAGATGGCTAACTCGGTGTTGGTAATGTTGTTGGGTTCTGGCCTAGCAAAAATCGACTCTCCTAAAAGTCGCAGAAAATAGCGCAGTGCAGGGTGGTGAACGTGGGCTACCCTACGAGAGCCGTAGGGTGTGTGAGAGAGAGCGGTCCAGACCTGGGGCAACAGCTTCCTAGGAGCTGCTAAAAGACCGTCACTTGAAATACCCAAAACCTCCCCAAACCTAGCTAAGGTCCACGAATGTGACTCATTAAAGAGCCGGAAGTGAATGCAAGCGCTAGTCGGTGAGGTAGCATACATATCGGACTCAAAAGTATAAGAGCTGAAAAATTCGAGCGTAGGTACTCGATATGTATACTCCCTCATCGAGGCCAAACCCGACATGCCCGTCCCGTTAAGCAACATACAAACGTCAGTGAGTAAACCTAGCTGGTCTAGGTCGGGACGGTGCAAAAAACGACTCAAATGGATGGGGGAGTCAAGTAAATAAGATAACCGTTTCCGGTGAGCCTTAGAAACGAATTGTACCTCCCGTATCCATTTGAGTGGCTCGAGGGACTCCACGATAGGTGGCTGACTAGCAGCCTTAATAGCTTTCGGTGGTGCAAGTCCTCGAGTAGTGGCCAGCTTATGTGCTGCTAGCTGGCTCATGGTCAACACCTTCTTACGAAGGGCGAGTGTTGAACTGGAAGGCGGAACAACGGTCTCAGCAGTGACCGTTACAGGAGTCGGAGCTTCAGTGTGCTCCGTGGAGACTGTCTCGGCAGCAGCCTCAGTAGTATGGACAGCAGGTTCAGTCTCGGCAGCAGCGGAAATCACTGTAGTTGTTGACTCAGCGACAACCTCGGGAACCGTGACAGCAGTATCAGTTACAACAGCAGCGGGAACCGCTTCGGTCGTCGTTTCAGCGACTACCTCAGGAACCGAGGACGTACTTGGGACTGAACTTGATGCCATAGCTGCAAAAAGATCAACAAGAACTAATCAATTGGCATCTAATCTACTAGGCTAATCCTTTAATCAAACATCTAACCCTAATTGAATCGGGAAAGGGGAAGACTATGGATTAGCTAGTAAAATAGGAAAAGAAAACTTACTTGTTGATGATTACCCGAACAAGTAGCAATTAATCAATAAATTCGACAAAACTAATTACGAAACCCTAGTTCACGAAAACTCCAATTAACCGAAATTAAAGGGGAAAGGGAGAGGGCTTTTCAATTAATTGCAAAAGTGAATAGTCGGGTTAGATGTAATTGGTAAGTAATTGGGGATTTAGCACAAATTGCAGGTAAGAATTTGCAGAAAAGAAGTCGAAAGGTGAAGAACGAAATAGAATTGGGATCGAGTAAAAAGAAAAAGGATCGAGGACTGCCCTTTTATAGGTGAGCTGCTTCAGTCGATCGAGTAGAATTTATACTCGATCGAGGATTTCTGTCAGTCTGAGTTGTTCGATCGAGTATGTCTGAGGTACTCGATCGAATAGTCGTCTTCTGATGATCCTTATTTTACTCGATCGAATGGACAACGCCTCGATCGAGCTCTTTTTCTCCCCCAAGTCACTCGAACGACTAATAATTTACTCGATCGAATGATTTTCCTCTATGCTTGGCCTTCAACTTTCAGCAATTTGATTTCCGCTTCTATTTCCTGCAAAATCGATACAACACAACACCCAAAAAATACCAAAAATCGTCTTAACAGAAAAAAAAATTGTTCATCTAAACTACGGATTATAAAGTAATAGTCTAATCTAAGTAAATAGTCTAAATTTCTAAGTGTCTAATGAAAACGCGATAAATGTTATTTACAATGTGCACGGGGTTGCAAACCCGGCTACCAACCAAACAGTTTCTTGACAAGGCCTCCGTTAGGCCTTTGACTTGCGGAATCACCCTCAGCTGCGGTAATTTCCGTCTTCTTCCTCCACACGTACAATGGTTTCTTGGAGTCTAGCTCCACTTCGGAATCACTTGCGTACATGCGAGCTCCGTTGTCCGTCTTGGACTTCTTCTTCGTGATGTTGTCACGCGAATCTGGTTTGCCCTTTTCCAGCTCCAATGCTACTGATTTACGACCTGTAATGCAACACACAACAGCATGTTCCTCCAATTCGCTCCCAAGCTGGGGCGGAGGTGTTACGGTAGCAATGGGGATATCACAGATGGGAGCTATAGGTTCAATAGGAACCGAAGCTTTGTCGTGCGTGAATAAATCAGGTGTGATATCAGATAAGGGAAGTGCGTGACATGGTGACACTAGCATAGGACCCTTACTAGCATGAGACTGTGTGAATACCAAGTTCTCCCCGCCTATTTGAAAAGTCAAAGTATGTGACCCAACATCGATAACCGCTTGCGCAGTATGCAAGAACGGTCTTCCCAAAATGATGGGAGTGTGAGAGTCCTCAGGTATATCTAAAACTATGAAATCGACCGGGATGAAGAATCTTCCTATCTGCACAGGAACATCCTCTATGATTCCTAAGGGTCGAGACAAGGTCCTATCCGCCATCTGTACCGTCATGTTTGTACACTGAAGCTTGGTAAAGCCTAACCGTTTGGCTAAAGACAAAGGTAAGACGCTAACGCTAGCTCCTAAGTCACATAACGCGTTGTCTATGAGATAGGTGCCTATATGACACGGTATAGAAAAACTACCTGGGTCAGACAGCTTAGGGGGGCATTTGTTCTGGAGGAACGCAGAGCATTCCTCAGCCAACGCTACAGTCTCTATGGTATCAACCGACCTCTTACGCAAAAGAATTTCACGCATAAATTTTAGGTAAGAGGGTACCTTTAATAGAAGGTCTGCAAAAGGAACGTTCACCTTGAGATCGCGCACAATGTCAGCGAACCGAGCAAATTCCTTCTCGACCTTAGCCTTCTTCAATCGACCAGGGAACGGAACTGGAATGTCAGGATTACCACGCTGTATATCCTTGACAATTGCATTATTGATCATCCGCTTGCTTAACCCTTTCGAACGAGCTTCTCGCTCATGAAAACCCATCGATCGAGTATCAATATCACTCGAACGAAGATTATCAGGGCTTAAACTGCTCGATCGAGCATCTTCCTCAGTCAATTTATTCGATCGAGCAGTTTGGTTATCTCGATCGATCAAATGCTCATCTGGATCACTCGATCGATCTTCAGCACCTTCTCGATCGAGTGACTTATCCTTCAATTCGCTCGATCGACTGGCATTATCATCTCGATCGAACACATCATCAGCTACAGCTTTCGCAACCTTGGGACGCGCATCAGAAATATCAGCAACTGTATCGGGGCTGTCATAAGCGAGACCGCTTCTCAGAGTAATCATGTTCAGCGTCTCTTTGTTCTTATCAGTTTGAGACGGTAACTGCCCAGGCTGCCTAATCGATCTAGCACCCGCCAATTGAGCAATCTGCGACTCCAAAAGCTTAATAGTAGCATTCGTTGCTTGATCAGATTTACTCATTTGGATAGCTAAAGCTTGGATCATAGACTTCAACTCTCCGACTTCTGAAATTCCTCCAGATGAGGAACTGGCTTGCTGCGAAGACTGAATTTTCTGAAATCCTTGCTTGTGCGGCGGTTGATACGTCGGCTGTGGTGGTGGAGGTGTAGGATTTAAGACGTTCTGGCTTGTCCATCTCAAATTTGGATGGATATTCCCTTGATTGTAGTACCCACCTCCTTGACGGTATTGTTGAAAGGAAAAGACTTGTTCCTTTTCAGCAAGACAGTCTATAGCCGTGTGACCAGTGTCGCCACACCTCTCGCAAGTAATCACATCATCCCGCTGCAGCAAATGAACCGTCTGCTGGTTATCTGCAGCTTGTTTCTCCCATTTGTCAAGTCTGGCATTTAGTTTTTCGAATTTTGCATCCAGACCTTCAGAATCAATATTGGCTACCGTCCGTGTACCACTCCGCGGATTACCATACTCAGCACAGTGGGTTGCCATCTCCTCTATCAGTTTCCAACCCTTATCATCATCTATTTCCTTCTGGAATCTCCCGTTTGACGCGGCATCTAGAATGGCTCGATGATCATCATATAATCCGTTGTAGAATTGGTTACACAAAAACCACTGTTCGAACCCGTGGTGAGGAACAGACCTCACTAGCGTCTTGAATCGATCCCAGGACTCATAGAGATTTTCATGTACCGTTTGCTTGAAATTAGTGATCTGACCCCTCAAAGCATTTGTCCTCTGTGGTGGAAAATACTTTTTGTAGAAGGCCAGAGCGAGCGTGGTCCAGTCGGTAATACCCAATTCTTCTCGATTCAAGTTCTTCAACCAGTCTTTAGCATTATCAGTAAGGGAAAAAGGAAACAAGAATTCCTTGATCTTGTCAGCTGTGACCCCTTTAGAAACCGGAATAGAAGAACAGTAGTCAGCAAAAGTCTCCATATGCTTCCTCGGATCTTCCCCAGCCACACCCCTATATTTGTCCTGCTGGACGAGCTTGATATAAGACGGACGAAGATCGAAAGTAGTTCCATCTTCGTCTGTTGTAAGTTTAAATCCTTGAGGTATACATGCAGCTGTAGGCTCAGAATGGCTAGCAATATTAGGCATCTTTGCTGGCAAAGTAGTCTCAACAGTCAAATCTTCCTCGAAAATGAAACTGTCGAAGACGGATTCAGAAGTACTCAAGTCTTCCTCCTGAACGGTCTTATCTACCCCTCTCTTTCTGCGTAGGAAAGTTCTTTCAGGCTCCGGATCAGCTTCCACTAATTCGAGCCTTTGGGACCTGCGCATACACAACTATAGAGAGAAAAATAAGAACAGTCTTAAGGAATTAGAAATTCCTTAAGACAAGACAGAAATAAATAAACAGAAAATTAAATTGCCTCCCCGGCAACGGCGCCAAAATTTGATGTGGTCGTTATACACCAAAAATAAAACCTAAATCAACTAACTAAGAAGATAGCGGAAGTAGGGTCGATCTCCACAGGGAGGAAACTAACTAACTGAAATCTAGATCTGCAAGTAACAATCTGGGGGTTTTGAAAAGGTTTTAAACTAATCTAAATGAGATTAAAGGAAGAGAAATAAAGATAGAAATAAATACGAATAAATCAGATAAAGAGAGAAATATGCTAGGATTCGGTCTACTGCAGTATCGGCACCTATGGGTCAACTAAGTCAGTCAATCTATCAACGAGAAGGGCAATGGTTTTCTCCTCTCTGTCTCAAACCACCCTAGGGATTTTCCTAATTAACTCTCGTCCTCTTAGGAGTCACCTATCAATTCTAAGCAAGCCTTCCCTTCCAATCTCTCGATCCAGGTCGGGGTTAACTACCTAGCCTAGTCTCCTGCGTGCACTCATTGACTAAACCTCAATTAAATTGCGAAGATCGATTCTCATATTCAAGACTAACTAAAATAATCTATCCTAACATGCCTCTACTACAGTTTCCCTCATCCCAACATATAAAAGAATTAGCTACTCATGCTATTAACTATGCTAACAAAGACGATTAAACATATGACAATAGACATAATAAAATCGTGGTTAATAAGCATAAACAATAACACAAACTAATTAAGACGAGTAGAACAGTAATAAAGATAAAAACGAAAGTAAGAATAAAAGAGAGAAAGTAGTTTACAATCTAAGCAAATCCGGCGTAAAGAACAATCCACGACGAATAACCCGAATGTATACTAAAGATTAAAAGTTCAGAATTAATGGAAGATTAATGTCTGCTGATTACTGAATAATTAAAACTGCCTAATAGTTTTCTGCATCCTAATGACGTAAAAATAAGAGTCATAAATAGTGTATCACACGACTCTTAACCTAATTAACCTAATAGACTTAAGGCCCGTAATAGGATCTACTCGATCGAGGGAAATAACCACTCGATCGAGGCTTTTATTCATGAAGATCAGTCGATCGAGCGATCGATCTACTCGATCGACCAACTGGTAATAACTCCTATTCGATCGAGCAAAAGATGTAGCTCGATCGAGTTCTTCTAGCTCCAAATCACCTCGATCGAATAGAAAGCTCCTCGATCGAGGTCTTCTGGCATAGTACGTAATGTGAGCCATGATCTTGGCTTGATGATGAATGGTTTCACGCTTCCCCATGCAAGAGTTCCTGTCCCGATCCTTCCATTCTCCTAAATGCATGCAAAGTGGACTGCTTTGACTCGGTTTCTGCTACTATGCAGCTTGTACCTACAAAATGGTAATGAAAGTACAAAGTAGCCAAATAGGGGCATATGGTGATAAAATATCACCCAAACGACATAGAAATGCGTGCATAAATGGACTAAAAAGTCTATATAAAATACACGCATCAAGGGTCTTCCCTATTTATGAATCGCTCCATAAAATCATGCATGCGGACACCCTTTAAGGTTACAAGACGATCTACCTCAGCTTTAGTCAATCCAAGAAGGTCCATGAATTGATTTTTATACCCTTGGGAGTTAAAGGGTATAACTGAAGCATCTAGAAGGATCCCCCAATGACAGTTATTTCTTCCGGGAAAGGACAAATATCGCCTCCATGAAAGGCAAATACATGTAAATTAGGGTCCCAATACTCAAGACAAGCATCTAGAAGGGTCTTACTACTTTCACGAGCTTTAAACTCAAGATCGTCCCTAGATTGTAGGGACCCATATCACGTTTCTCAACATGGGTGAACTCGTTTCCCATTCTTTGAGACGGTTTTCAAAGGCATCCATTATATTGCAAGTTTTTTTTAGATTTGGGAATTTTTATATGAGAGACGAATTAATGGAAGAATTGTATGAATAAAATCTTCAACCGAGTTCGCTATATATACTATTGGTCTTTTCCTAATTTTAATCGAGGTCTGATCAGCCAAAGAAATGACGCAGCAACAGCTGCGCCCTTTCGAAGAGTCGCAGCTCTTGTTGTTCCTCTTCCTCAGGCCCTTTCTCAGAATTTCCAGCTCTTGCGCCTTCCTAATTCATGTTCGTCTATGATTTCTTATTCCTATAGGATATGGGTTCGGAAAATATGCCGAAGTACCAAGGTTTTAGATTTCCTAATCCTTGCCGGGTTCGGTTTTCTAGACGATAATCGACATTTTCGCCAGTCACGAACACTCACTCATTCATTTTCTTTTCTTTTTTAACGAAAATCATTTCATTTATATTTTTTCTAAAGTTATATATTTCTTTTCATTTCTTTTTTAGGGGGTAACCCTTCCCATTGTGGGTCATATGTTTTACATTTTTATACATTTTTTTCGCATGTCGTTATATTCAGGCATTCCTTTCGCGCTAGTTTGGCTACCAATATGTCACATGTAAAATGTTTGAGTAGATTACTTGGTACATGTAATTTATGTGAATTCTAAGCTAACCCGCAGGAACATAAGATATCTTCCAGCAAAGGCATACAGGCCGTCGTAACAAAAAAAAGTAATATACGCAAGACTGGGGGCTCTCGCCCTAAAATCAAAGCCGAAACTGGGGGCTCTCACCCTAAAGTCTAATCCGAAGCAAGGGGCTCTCGCCCGAAAAAAAATCAAGATGTACAACAATTCCAAAAAAAAGTTCAAATATCCAAAGTCTACAAACAAAAGAAGACGGCTAATCCTCATCACTAGTGAGCCCAGCTAAAATCTCAAGGGCAACGATCTCGGCATCCCGGGCCTCCAGCTCACTTATCAAACGGGCTATCTCTTCTCGAGACTCCGCTGTCTCTGCCTGAGACTTTACTAGCTCACGCTCCAAGGCACTCTGCAAAAGAAATGCCTCATTTCAGTCAACCATTTCATTTCATAAAACACAAAAATGCAGCAATAAATGAAAAGGAAACGATAGGTTCCTACCTAACGGTCCCGGCCACCTGCGAGTGGCTCAACGGCATTAGCCCGCAACCGGTTGGCCACCCTCCACAGCGCGACGTGCCGAGACAAGGCCACCTACATTCAAATACAAATAAAGGTTAAAACAAATACATTCCTATGCAAAATAGACGATCATGGATTAGAAGCTCACCATCCTCACGAGGTGCTTCCACTCTTCCAAGCCAGCATCGGTTACCGCAACGCTGAACTCACGAAGCTCTGAAATCGTCGTGGACCCAGCGTATCCGTGTACTCAAGCACCTCGGGGTAAGCTGGGGGCTCACCGCCCGACACCTCGATCTCCTGTAAAGATCAAATGGTCAACTCAAGTCTAAATTCAAAGACTAATTTTGGGTTTGAGTCAAAAGTTCGACAGCATTTCGCTATAATAGCGGTTATACCCTAGAAAAGCGTCATGCAGAGACTATCGCAAACTGAATATCTAATGCTACAACAAGTTCACCCACTACACAACGGTTCCAGAACACCAAGTTTCATCCAAAATGAGCTACCGTAAGAGGGTTTTCGAAGCGGTTTTCGATTAAGTGAGTATCCGTCTCATTTGTTCAAAACTCGACAAAAACGATAAACGAACGCATGACTATGTTCCTAACAAGGCCAACGATCCATTTCTAATGTCAATTTCTATCATACAAATCATGGGAGCAGGAACCCCTCAATTGTCGAGTTCTTTGGGGAAGGGAACCCCAATTTTTAAAATTAATATCAATCAAACATAGAAGATTAAAGCGAGATTGGAATGCATACCTCGATTTTTCATGGCTTATGAAGCAATTTGATTAAGATTTTAATAAGTTTGGTGGAGTTTCGAAGGTTCTGCTCGAGTTTTATGATTTTCGGATGAATGAAAGTACTTCCGTCCGTTCGCGTATTTATCAGACAGGGAGAAACTCGGGGAGAAACGCAGCACTAGCTGTGCCTCTTCCAAAGGTCGCAGCTCTTGCTGCGCTCTTCCCTCAGCAATGTTTCGCCTAAATTTGAAAAGTTGAATACAAGTTCGTTACTTGTGGGCCTAAGTCTTGTGCGGCTCTTTTCTTAATTCTTATTTTCATGCTTTGGTTCTTTTTCAAGACCCGTGCCTCGGCAAGTTTCAGAACCGTCACATCATCTCAACAGAGACCCGTTTTTCTGGATATGCAGTCCGTGGGTCCAATTTTTATCCTCAAGATATTTGTTCGCCACAACTGAACAGAATCTCGGAAAGATTCAATCATGACGGAATATTCCATATATCAAGTTTCAACACGTGTTTCCCCAACGAGAGTTCGCTTAAAGACAGAGATAAGCAGATTCTCCCATCCAGCGGCTGGCGAGCCTCATTATGCATCCTTATCCCCATCGGCTGGCGAGCCTCATTACGTATGCCTTTTAGACGGCTAGCGATCCCCATGACGCAACCTTAATTCCAAGTAAGAATTTGCTCAGGTATGACTCCTTCTTATGGCTGGCGAGCTTTAGTACGGAGTCTAATGGACTTTAAACAAGCTTTCCCGACAGTCGGCAGACTTTAAAATGTTCCCAACGATTGGTCCTTGGTTCATACCCCTTGAACCGCCTCGCGTCGCCATAGTCGTCAGGTTGTAAGCTTCATTCAAATTGGGGGCTCTGTAGATACCTCGAATATAAACCTTCCGCCAACCACCCAGTGGTGATTGGGCCGCATGTTTTGTCCGCGAGACAATTTATGACAATTCGTAAGTTTATCGTCAAGTGACAACTCAAACACTTGTCTCTACCCCTTGGTTGTCATCTACGTGCCGATACGGTCATTTTGACAGTCATTAAAGTCATTTTGGAGTCCGTGTCAAAAACCGCTTCATTTTCTATAAACCGTCTTCTAAAACCGTGTCTGAACGCTCGAGAATATTCCAGATATTTTAATGTTTTAAAACCTATCTTTTCTCGGTAAAATATATTCATATTTTATTTAGAAAAATATACGAAATCTAGCGCTATTCCTATAAAGAAATGCTACAACAAGTTCACCCACTACACAACGGTTCCAGAACACCAAGTTTCATCCAAAATGAGCTACCCTAAGAGGGTTTTCGAAGCGGTTTTCGATTAAGTGAGTATCCGTCTCATTTGTTCAAAACTCGACGAAAACGATAAACGAACGCATGACTATGTTCCTAACAAGGCCAACGATCCATTTCTAATGTCAATTTCTATCATACAAATCATGGGAGCAGGAACCCCTCAATTGTCGAATTCTTTGGGGAAGGGAACCCCAATTTTCAAAATTAATATCAATCAAACATAGACGATTAAAGCGAGATTGGAATGCATACCTCGATTTGTCATGGCTTATGAAGCAATTTGATTAAGATTTTAACAAGTTTGGTGGAGTTTCGAAGGTTTTGCTTGAGTTTTATGATTTTCGGATGAATGAAAGTACTTCCGTTCGTTCGCGTATTTATCAGACAGGGAGAAACTCGGGGAGAAACGCAGCACTAGCTGTGCCTCTTCCAAAGGTCGCAGCTCTTGCTGCGCCTTTCCCTCAGCAGTGTTTCGCCTAAATTTGAAAAGTTGATTACAAGTTCGTTACTTGTGGGCCTAAGTCTTGTGCGCCTCTTTTCTTACTTCTTATTTTCATGCTTTGGTTCTTTTTCAAGACCCGTGCCCCGGCAAGTTTCAGAACCGTCACATCATCTCAACAGAGACCCATTTTTCCGGATATGCAGTCCGTGGGTCCAATTTTTATCCTCAAGATATTTGTTCGCCACAACTGAACAGAATCTCGGAAAGATTCAATCATGACGGAATATTCCATATATCAAGTTTCAACACGTGTTTCCCTAACGAGAGTTCGCTTGAAGACAAAGATAAGCAGATTCTCCCATCCAGCGGCTGGCGAGCCTCATTATGCATCCTTATCCTTATCGGCTGGCGAGCCTCAGTACGTATGCCTTTTAGACGGCTAGCGATCCCCATGACGCAACCTTAATTCCAAGTAAGAAGATGCTCAGGTATGACTCCTTCTTATGGCTGGCGAGCTTTAGTACGGAGTCTAATGGACTTTAAACAAGCTTTCCCGACAGTCGGCAGACTTTAAAATGTTCCCAACGATAGGTCCTTGGTTCATACCCCTTGAACCGCCTCGCGTCGCCATAGTCGTCAGGTTGTAAGCTTCATTCAAATTGGGGGCTCTGTAGATACCTCGAATATAAACCTTCCGCCAACCATCCAGTGATGATTGGGCCGCATGTTTTGTCCGCGGGACAATTTATGACAATTCGTAAGTTTATCGTCAAGTGACCACTCAAACACTTGTCTCTACCCCTTGGTTGTCATCTAGGTGCCGATACGGTTGTTTTGATAGTCATTAGAGTCATTTTGGATTCTGTGTCACAAACCGCTTCATTTTCTATAAACCGTCTTCTAAAACCGTGTCTGAACGCTCGAGAATATTCCAGATATTTTAATGTTTTAAAACCTATCTTTTCTCGGTAAAATATATTCATATTTTATTTAGAAAAATATACGAAATCTAGCGCAATTCCTATAAAGAAACTGAAAGTCCATAGACCTTAATTAGACTCTTCTAATTAGTTGCTAAATTACTTGTTAATTTAGTATTTAATGATCTATGTAACATGCATGCAAATATAAAGACATTTATATAAAAGAAGAAATTTCCTCACATTGATATGGAAAATATATATATGGGCACAACAAGAACTCCTTCTTGTTGTTCTTGAGCTACAAATATGGATGAACACAAGTAATCTCCAAAGTAGAAGATCTCCTCTAAGTTGCACCAAGATGACCCAAATAATCTACCCTTATTATTAACTAGATAATAAGATAGATATTATACTACTAATATTATGACTATATTACTACACTAGTAATACTTAGTAAATATTAGAATTTGAGAGTTTTTTAGAGAGAAGATGAGTTTTGAGAGAAGTAAGGAACAACAAGCATAAATGAACAAATAAAATGAACAACCATATTGCCCTTATAAAGGCAATATGGCCGGTCCATATGAGCATCACAAGGCTCTTATTTTGCTTTTTATAATCACATGCATTAGGGTGGAGTGTTGTAGTATAAGTGATGATTATATTCTACTTGTTATGTCACTTTCAATTGGTAACTAAAGAGTGTAAACAAGAGCAACAATCATCACCATGTAACTAGCAATCTAACCGGCCACAATGGCCTAGTTTGGTCCATTTTTTATTTTTGATATTTGTCTCACAAATACTTATTGATCATATGGTTAATTATCTTGTATAATTAAGTGTTAATTTGATCATATACCAATTATATGACTCAATTAAATAAATAATATGTACTTAACATTTTAAGTAATATTTTACCATTATATCAATATATAATGGGTCCCACAATGCTTAGTTAATTTATTTTACAACTCTTTGTAAATATAATTAACTTATTACCTCTATCTCAAAACCTCAACTAATTTAGTAATTTAACGATTAATTACTAAGTTAAATATTATTTAATCGTATTAAAATAAGATATAAATTTATTAGTCAATTATCGCATAATTGAAAAATAAGTTTAATCGAATTTGAGTTCTTAACTCAATTTCTAACAATTAACTCTCGTACATATCGAATATATGTAATGCACTAATTAACTGTATCGTATACAAATAATTAGTTACTATTTGGATTTCATCCTTTAGGTGTGACCGAAAGGGATCAGTTGATCACCGTCGTCAAACGACAATAACGTCAAACTCTAGTCAGCCAACCGTTATTGATTTACGTTAATCAACTGACTAATCATATATATAGTCAATAAATATCCCAATTTTATTCCTTAATAGGATTTATTATGTGGCACACTATTGTGGAGGACACCTACTCCAACAACAGCTTCGTCTTTTCCGGCTGAGCGTATTGATGCAGAGTATGGTGCTTCTAATGCAAATGATGTTGAAGCTGACCCTTCTTCTTTTCCTATTGACTCAAAGGGGAGAATAATTAAGTTTGTATACAAGCGTAAGGTAGGTCTTGGTTTGTATTATTTAAGTCGTCCCAAATTTAAAGTTTCTTTAAGATCTTCTGGTTTTGACCTTCATATTGAGAAAGAACCACTCTCAGTGGTTTCCCTGCTATGGGACTATTCTGATGTGAAACCGTTCTCATTTGTTTGGCCAAAAGCGTCGAGTTTAGAACTGGGTGTGGACAATCACAAGAGAAAACGGGATGAAGCTCCTTCTCTTTATCTCTCTGATTTCCAGAATGTCAAGAGGAATCGGGTTTGCTCTTTTAATTTTTCGCCCAAAAAATATCTAACATTTTCCTCTGTTTATTTCAGCGATAAATCGGCCTCGTCTGTTAAGGGTCTGATGGCGGACCGTAATTCGCCACCCGGTCATCAATGAAGTTCTTTTGTTGGAATTGTAGGGGGTTAGGATCGGCGGATGATCCTACAATTCCTTTTCTGTCCCGGTGTAGTCGGCAACATCATCCGTCAATTTTGTTTCTTCAAGAAACTTTTGCTTCTGTATCTCAGGCTGTTGTTAGGACTAATTGTATAGGTTTGGATAACTCTTGTGGGGTGGATCCCGTAGGCCATAGTGGTGGGCTTCTTTTGCGTTGGGATAATTCGGTTAATGTTGTTGTTTTAGACTCGGATCCTAATATGATCTTATGTAAGATAGATTATGTATCGTTGAATGTATATTATGAAATGTTTATGGTTTTTTTGTATGGGGCCCCATCGTTTGAGGATCGTTTACCTACTTGGAATCGTATCTCTTCTTGTATCGCTAATTTATCTCCTTTGGCAGTTATGGAGATTTTCATCAAGTTGAGTTTTTTTCGGACAAGTTGGGATGTTCCACCATTATACGTGGACAAGAGGACTTTATTAATTGGCGTATTTCAAATTCCCTTTCTGATATTCCTTTTTCGGGCCCTTGTTTTACCTGGATGAATAATCGGGATAAGGATGAGCTCATTATGGAAAGGCTTGATCGTGCTTATGCAAATCAGGATTGGTTACGTGCTTTCCCATCTGCTCGCCTTCTTCATTTGCCTATTTTAGTGTCGGATCATGCTCCCATCATTTTAAATCTTTATCCTTTGCCAAAATCTAAGAAGAGGCATTACAAGATTGACAACTGGTGTCTTGATTATCCTGAGATTATTGATATTATAGCTCAAGCTTGGGCTACGCCTTTTTCAGGTTCTTCTATGTTTGTTATATCCAGAAAATTTTCTTTGATCAGACATGCGATCATGGTCTGGGTTGTTAATCATCGCCGCTCTCATGGCATTGATTAGTCTAGGGTAGAAAAAGATTTAGACAAATTGAGCCTTGATATTGATGATAGCTTTTCAGCATCTCAGTTCAGACACACTCGTAATAAGCGAACTCAACTTATGAGGGAGCAACACTCTTACTGGTGCCAAAGGATGAAAATGAAGCAGGAGATTAGTGATGGTCTTCCTACCAAGTTTCTTTTCTCTAGGGTGCGAGCTCGTACCTCTCGTCAAAAAATATTTTGTCTGAAATCTCGTGAAGGAAACTGGCTTAGTTTACCTGACGAGATTGTTGGTGAGATCTCAGCATATTTTTCTGACCTTCTTGGTGATAGACTAATCTCACCGCCTCCTCAAGAAGTTTGTTCTGATTTCAATCTTGCATCTTTGTCTCTCCCTTCTCTTAGCTCTGGAGATTGTGCTCTTCTTGAGGCGCCTTTTGCAAAAGAGGAAATTTACGCTGTTATTTGTAGTTTGGATGCTTCTAAGTCACCAGGCCCGGATGGAATCACTTCAAAATTTTTAAAGCTTACTGGCCGCTGATTGGTGACTTGCTGACGTCGGCAATTCTCAGGTTCTTTAATACAGGGGTTATTCTTAAGGAATGGAACTTCACTCATATTGTGCTTATTCCTAAGGTTGTCAACTCTGAGATGATAACCCAATTTCGTTCTATTAGCCTATGTAATGTTATTTATAGAATTGCTTCGAAATGTCTTGCTAATACGTTAAAGAGAGTGTTACCTTCCATTATAGCTGACACTCAACAAGCTTTTATTCCTGGTAGGATAATGTCAGATAGCTCGATTATCGGTCATGAGATTATGCATTACATTAACAAGACAAGGCGAGGCAATGTTTGTTATGCTGCCCTTAAGCTGGATATGAATAAAGCTTTTGATAGGGTGTCTTGGAAATTTTTAATGGATGTCCTCCGACATTTTGGTTTTCCTCTTAGATGGCAAGCTTTGATTTGGGAATGTATATCAACTGTGAATTATTCTGTTCTGATAAATGGAGAGCCATCTTCCTATTTCGCAGCAGCCAGAGGTCTTCGGCAGGGAGACCCTCTTTCCCCTTATCTGTTTATTATGTGCATGGAAATTCTTTCTAGGCTTCTGATCTTTGAGTCAGCGAATAACAAGATTTCGAGAATAAAAATATCTCGCTGTGCTCCGCCGCTTTCTCGTATTTTCTATGCTGATGATGCTCTTATCTGCTGCAAAGCTACATCTTCTGCATTTGATAATCTCAGAGGCGTTCTTCAAAGGTTTGAGTTGATTTCTGGTCAGATGATTAATCTTGACAAGTCCTTTATTAAGTTCAGTCCTAATACCCCGCAAGATTTCAAGGATCATCTGGTATCCATTCTAAAAATGAAAATTTTGGATAACTTTGGAACTTATTTAGGAGTGCCAATTGATCTCCCAAGAAAGAAAAAGCTTGTTTTCACATCTCTTCTGGATAAGCTCACTTCAAGAGTTGCATCCTGGTCTTCGTTGAATCTTAGTCAAGCAAGTAAGCTTGTGATTATTAAATCTGTTCTTCTGGCCTCTTTTAATCACCTTCTTGCTTCAATTCCTTTTCCGAAGTCCATTTCTGATAGGATTGACTCTTTGGTTGCGACTTTTTGGTGGTCCAAAAATTCAAAGGCTAAAGGTATCCACTGGCTTCCTAGAAGTTCTCTGCAAGCACCAAAAAATCTGGGTGGCCTTGGAATTAAGTCGGTGGAGATCCTTAGTCAAGCTTTCCTTCTTAAATCACACTGGCGTATTATCAATAAGAGAACAGGTATTCTGGCAAGGTTTCTTCAGCCTAAATATGAGAAAGATCTTCCGATTCCTAGCTCGAAATCCAAAGTATCTCATCCTTCTTTCTGTTGGTCGGGTATTTGTCGGGCAGCTGCTTATGTTCAGGACGCTTATTCCTGGAAATTAGGGAATTGAAAAACTATTTGCTGCAATACAGATAGATGGGTCAATGGTAACCCTCCTAAGCTTTGTCAAGAATACCAGACTAGTTTGATACATTTCTCTGATCTAATTCTTCCTGATGGTTGTTGGAATCCTTCCGTTCTGTTCAAATTTTTTGAGCCTTCGTGTGTCAAAGATATAATTCAGTTGGAACCCCCACAGCCTAGTGTGGATGACTTCCTTTATTGGAAATACACTGAAGACGGTCGATATACTCTGAAATCTGGATATAGGAAGCTGCTGGATAGTAGGCATCTCGTTTCTGGTTTTCGGTTTTCATGTTTCCCATGGAATATAGTCTGGGGTCAAAAGATTTCATCTAAGTTGCCCAACTTTATTTGGAAGTTAGCTCATGAAAGTTTACCAACTAGTAGCAAGCTTAAAGCGAGAAGTATGCAAGTTCAAGATTCTTGTGTTTTATGTAATTCGTCCGTCGAATCTTTGGACCATCTTTTCAGGGAATGCTTAGTGACTCAACATATCTGGAGATCTTCTAATTTGGGAATTGTCTCAACATCTAATCTTCAGACAAGTTTTCATCTTTGGTTGACGGATCATATTAGGTATCTGTATAAGATATCTGACGCGGGTAACAACCTTCTTTTATATTTTCAATGCATCCTTATGGCCATTTGGTCTACTAGAAATGACATTATTTTCAGGGATGCTCGTCTTAACCCAAGAGGTGTTCCTGAGTTGGCTCGTCATCTTTATAATATATACATCATGCCGACTTTTGAACAAAGCAGGAATTCAAGTCTTTCTCTCCCAACGTCTTCTATCAGGGATAGGTCTATTACTCCGGGTGGCGTATGCATCAGTATTCTAATTTCAGCAAGCAGATATGAGTTCAGCGATATCTTTGTTTGTTCTTATGCTGCTCCCTGGGATTGGAGACCTTCTTGGGTACTGGTTAGAGCCTCGAATACATTTGTTGCTCAAGCGAAAACTCTTCAAATTAGTATGCATCGGCTTAATTCTTCTTACTCTCTTCCGGTTACGTTTTTAGTAACCTCAAAAAAGCTATCTTCTGTTCTGGCGTCTAGTTCGCCAGTACCAATGTTTTTGTATCATACGGTGATGAATGTTCGTGCTATGCTTCGTCAGCACAAACATTGGTCTGTTAGTTTAGCCACAGGCTGATTACGCTTACATTACTAATAGTAGTTTGTATGTTTCATAAACGTTTTATTTTATTTTAATATATCGGTACACTTTTGTCAAAAAAAAAAAATATACAAACATAACAAATAAATAGTATACATACTATTAATGGCGTAGCTACTGCTGGGCCACACCGGGCCATGGCCCGTGCTCATTCTGCAATAATAAATATTAAACAGTCCCAATAATGAACAAGAAAACTAAGTATCTTAGTTGGTAACCGAGTCAATCATTCATCTTGGAGACCCAGGTTCGACTCCTAGTAGAACAAATTTTTTTTCTTTTAATTTCTATCTCTTTGACTTCCTTTAATTTTAACTTCTACACCTAGTAATTAAAATGAATGGAGTAATAATTTTTGGCCCGGGTTGGAATTTAATCCTGACTTCGTCCCTGCATACTATGATACTACAACATGTCTCATTTCAGACGGATTATTCCGTCTGAAGCCTTTAGACTAGCCATTTTGATTATTTTATGGTCAGATGTAAATGGTAATAAAAATGTGATCATTTACATCTGATCATAAAATAGTTATAAATGGACCCTTTGAATGCTTCAGACGGAGTAATCCGAACGAGAATTTGTGATGACACTCTATCCAACAATACAAAAAGTGATGTGAGACAACTATATTCTATATACATACAATAAACCTATCAAGGTTGTATTCCCTAGTTACCATAATCACTTAAGTGTATGTTGTAATTAATGATATAGTTAGACTCTGTTTGACAAAATTAACTGAAAAGATAACTGAAACCTGAAAAAGTAGTTGAAAACTTAAAAGTTAACTGAAACCTGAAAAGGTAGCTAATTATTAAGAGCTTATAAGATAACTGATTTTATAAACAATGTTTGTCAAACTAGCTGAAAAGATAGCTGATTATTGTGAAATTACATAAAAAAGGGTATGATAATTATTTATTATTATAGATTGAAGGGGTAGAAAAGTAACATGATACAAGATCGGGTATCTGAAATCTCAAATGCTATCCTAGGTAACATTTCATTTCAGGTAGCTTATTTGAGCAAATAAGCTACTTATCAAACACTTGTAAATAAATTAGCTACCTAAAATTTTTGTCAAAAAAGCTACATTAGTCAAAACATGTACCTGAAATGTCTTGCTAAACAAAGCCTTAAAAATGAAACTTTGACCCACAAACTTTTCACGTGTTTTTTATTTATACTAAACTCTTAAGTAATATTTTAAAAAAATTGGATATCAAAAT
Source organism: Heliosperma pusillum (assembly GCA_022085475.1). Lineage (NCBI taxonomy): Eukaryota > Viridiplantae > Streptophyta > Magnoliopsida > Caryophyllales > Caryophyllaceae > Heliosperma > Heliosperma pusillum. Next base: position 79,389 of record JAIUZE010004546.1, on the reverse strand, counting down.
CGATAACTTTAACTAGTTATAAGAGTTCGGATAGCTAGTGCCAGACCTTGATACAAGACACTAGCTAGCTCCTACTCCCAATTGTGATTATAACCGTTTTACACAAAACTTACGGGATAATATGAGTATTTATTTACGAGTAAAAAAGAGAAAAGGGAAATAGGGTGGTAGGGTGGGCAAGAAGACGTGTACAGAAGAATGGAGCAGATGACATAATTGGGCAATCTTCAGATCGAACCAAATGGACTTGAAGTTGTAAGGGCCCGCCTCATCACACCCACCTGCGCCCATCAGCTTCAAATTTAGCATGTTTTCGTCTTTATTTTCTCTTCTAGATCCACCCTTGTATGTCACTTCTATTTAATTTCCAACTATTATCACATATTTGATTCCACATTTTTTTTTGTTTTGTTACATTCTTTTTTTTGAAAAGTCGTACATACTCCGCTCAACAAAATATCTTAAATTTTACCGTCTACCCGACATTATTTCGGATATTACCTATTAAGTACTTACACTTATATCACCGCCTGCTAACCAATCTATTCCAAAATGCTACGAATATATAACATTTTGGCTTATTTTTCATTAATATTTAGGCCATGTTTAATATTCATTAGATTATTATTAGCAGATGCAGATTGATTAAGCAGATTATAAATGACAGATTTGATTAACAATTTTGACTTGTATATTTCAATTAGCAGATTTAGTTGTGTTTGGTAATTAGCGGATTTAAGTTAATAAATTGTTGTATCTATATGTAAATATTTGGCATATACATTTTTTACAATCTACTAAAGTGAATATACTCAGGGAGCAGCATATTGTAAGAGACTATATTGGAGCTCAATCTACTATTTCAATATGCTATTTAGCAAACACCATAAATAGCATATTGATAAGTCAGACATGTTAAATGTCCACAAATATGCTAAAACTTTCTCAATCTACTGTTTATCAAACAGCGCCTTAATCTAAACACTGTATAATTCAAATGGTTCTAATTTTGGCTTCAAAATTTGAGATTTTATTTAACATTTTAATTAGAAATTAAAAGAAAAACTTAATAAAATTAGAAATATCACGTCAATTATTTAAACAGTTAGTCATTACCGTTGTCCAATGACCGGTAACAAACATGGAGTACAATGTTTGTTATCGATATTGTCATATCATAACTCATAACTCATATCCGTTATCCATCTACAATCGGTGAAAGCTTTACCCGTACCCGTCCAACAGAAATCGTACCGACTTTGGGATTACTGTTGCTTTTACTTTACCCACTCAACGGACCTACATCGTTACTGTTATTACAACTCAGAAATTGGAAAAGGGAGCTAGTTGATGCATCGACGACAAAAGTACAAACAGAAGCATATATTACAAAGGGTTGCTCGTCAGTCCTCTGGTTTGCCAGTGTGGAGAGTTCTTGTCAGTTGTCAGCGATTGTTATACGTTTTTCTATTTATTAGATTGGTTAAAAATTAATGTTATTTCAAGGTTGTAAACTTTAGCCGACTATAAATGCCCTCGTGTGCTGAAATAAATGACTGCGTACTGAAAGAGTTGTATTGTGGTAATGTTTGTATAGTTTGATTCATAAATTTAGTTTACAGATTAGTGGCAATAGTTAATTACAAAGGTATACAATTGACTATATTTACAATAACGTAGGAATAATAGGAGCAAATTAAGGAGGATAAGTAGGCGGGGGTATGAAAACGCCACTAGAGTTGTTCTTAAATGCAACTTAAATAGTATTCCCTCCGTCCCGGTCATTTGTTTACCTTTACTTTTGGCACAATTATTAAGAAAATGGTAGGGGACCATTAGTGGTGGTCCTTGGTGGATGACAAGTGGACAATAGTCCCATTGACACATCAAATTACTCATAGAAAACATTCTCAATATAGAAAGGTAAACAAATGAATGAGACACCCTAAAATGGAAATGGTAAACAAATGACCGGGACGGAGGGAGTATAAGCTATGTATAAGAGTATCCTATTATCCATTCTCTTACGTTTTAAGTGGCATTAGGCATACTGGTAGTGGCGTAATTATCTCCCTAAGTAAGCATAAGACTCGGGTTGGTTGCTGAAGTAGGACTCATTCTTGATGCAATACTCTCCATATTTTTCATATCTTTGACACGCTCCCGTAAGATGGACAATCAAAGAGTAAGATCAATCTTGGAACAATTAATGTGAAGCGCGGATTTGACAACAATTTCTGTAAGAGTATCAGCAATTTGATCGTCACCATTGACATGTTCTATGCATATTGTACCTAATTCAACATGTTCCCAGGTGAAAGACGAGAGAAAGATGATTCATTCTTGAACGGAAAATAGGATTGGTGGAATATTAGTAGTTTCGACATTTTCACAAAATATGACGGGATCGGAGTAGACGATACTAAGATACCAAGTTTGGAGAGGAAAGATTTCAACCAAAGCATTTCAGACGTAGTATCTACAATAGCTCTAAATTCCACTTCATTGAACGATTTTGATACTGCACGTTGCTTCTTGGATGACTAGGAAATTAGATTTCTCTAATAAACACAACACATGCGATGGTAGATATATATATATTAATAGGCTAATTGCGATCTCCAACCCACTCAGCGTCACAATAACCATGTAAGTTGAATGAGCATACTTGAGAATATGAATGCCATGATTAACCATATCTTTAAGGAAGTAAAGTAATCTGTTGAATGCGGACCAGTGAGACGAGGTAGAATGCGTGAGAAATTGAGCAAGTTTATTTAGAGAGAAGGCGATGTTGGGCCGTGTGAGTGACAAATATTGTAAACTACTCATAATAGCTCGATAATTTGTTTCTATCTTCAATAGGGTAATAAACTTGATGAATGAGTGTAATGCCCTGTAATTTATGTAGATAAATGTTATGTGAGTGTGTAAGTCTTACGGTATCATTTTAGGAACCTTGCGTTGTGCCTTATGGTCTCGTCTAGCGGGTCATTGTTGATTGTTTATTGACATAGTAAAGGGGTGTCGATTGACATGCTGTAGATGTCGATCGACAGAGGTGAACAAGGGTGAATCGTGGTCTTGGATGTGTCTATTGAAGATTGCCGATCGACTTTTAAGGTGGCGTCGATCGACATATGCGCATAGGGTTGGCTCGAGTTCGTGGATGTGTCGATTAGGGAGTGTCGATCGACATATTGATTCGGGAGTGTCGATCGACTTAGTCGAACGGATAGGTGAGGGAGGTTAGGGTTGACGTAGACACAAATTATGACCGTACTTCGATAAATTCTGATTCCACATATGGATGGTGAATTCAAATGGCTCGCTTTGCAAAGTTTGTCAAGCTAATAACATTACTAAAGATTATAATTAGAGTATCGGCGACGGCTATAAAGTCATGCGTCGTCATTTAGAGAAGATCTATAACATCATAACATACAATAATCCTCTTGGTTAGAGTGTCATCACCAACCTAGCCATCACATTAAGTATCTGTTTGGTAGCGCGTTTTAGGTACCTGTTTTCACCAAAGTAGCTTTTTTGCCGAATATTTCAGGTAGCTTATTTTATTGGTAGCGTTTGACAAGTAGCATTTTATCACAAATAAGGTACATGAAATGAAAAACTATCTAGAGTAGGATTTAAGATTTCAGATACATGATTTTAATTTATTTACCATACTTATCCTTCAACTAAATAATAACAATAATAAATCATGCCCTTTTATGTCACTTAACCAAACATCATGTAGTTTTCGAAACAGTTTTAATAAAAATCGGCTACTTTATCAGGTCTTAACTTTCAGTTACCTTTTCAGCTACATTTTCACGTTTCAGCTACCTTTTCAGTTTCAGTTACCTTTTCAGGTTTCAGCTACCTTTTCAGTTAGTTTTACCAAACAGAACCGGTCAGTTAAATAGAAAACTAAGCGAAATTTATTTCGCTTGAAATACGTATGCACCTTGGTTATTACAATTTCGATACTAATTAATACTATCAAAATTTATCTAATTTGATGTTATTTGATTTGATCAAGCCCCCGGTTTTATTTAATTACCTAAATCGTAAAATTTCAATTACTTTTTGTTTAAAAAAATATTGATGAACTGGGTGACCCAGCTCGCCCTAGAGCCTATTCCTGGTTAACCTAAAGAAAGCCGGTTCAGCCCGTGGCAGTCCGTCCCTCCCATCGTACCGTGTCCGGGTTCATCAATCCTTGGTCACCCCGGTCCAAGCCCTCCCACACAAGTGAAAGCACTCCACAACTAGCAAAATCTCTTCCGTTTCGGGTTCAACTAGGTCGAGTGCATTACGGCACAAAATCCACTCGTACCGGGCCCATTGGAATCCTAGTCTTAGCCAAGCAACTAATTGTAGGTTTTATGAAACCATATTCGCATTCTTCAGCAACTCTCAGTTCCCTTCAGTCTTCAGTTCTCTTCATTCACACCATCTCTCCTTCATATTGTCTCCCAGGTATCCTTTTCTTTTTTGTGCCATTATATCTAATAAGCTGCAAATTCTTTCTTTGTTTTCTGATACACTTCTATGCTTTTATATTATGTTTAGTTTGCTTCAATTTTATTTTTGTTTTGATTGTTCAATTTTGTTGTTATTGTTAATTTCTGTGGCTGTTTTTTTTTATGAAATTTGAGAGCTTATTATGTCCAGTTTCGTGGGTAGTGGCTAATTTAGCCAACTTTAGTTGATTTTTATTGGCTTTGCCTTTGCAATTGTCGTACTCCATTCGTCTCAATTATTTGTTTACCTTTGATTAATACGGAGATCGGGTATACGTTTTGTTGGTGTACTGTATATTTTTGCTTCATGGGTTTGGTTTGACATAGAAATTAGTTAGCTTTAAAATTAATTACTCCGTAAGTTCAAAATTGCATTACGGGTTTATATAATTATGTTGGGATTTAAATGAAAGATCAATCCTTTTCAATACATTAAAAATCGGGTCTATAATGGTTCCGGAATCATCTAATAGAGGATTGGAAGATTGGGAATTTAAGTGGCGGATGATAGAAAGATACTATTTTTATGTAAGGGGAATTGGCGAAGTGGTGAGTTGATTATTGTTTGATGTTTGAAGACTTATAGGCTTTATTATGTACGGCGGAACTGTTGATCTTAGGGAGATGACATTTATATGAAAGCCTTTCGAGTTTCGACTATTCAATCTTTGGATGTTTGTTAGATGGTAAATATGTTCATTTGTTATCATGTTTTACTTGATTACAATTAGAGGTTCTTGTTCCTTGAGGGATAGACTTTTCATTTGTAGTTCATGGAGTGCGGTATCAGTGTTTGAGAGTAACATCAGTAGTTCTGAGAGATGTCAATTTTTCAGGGTTTTCAGTAATAATGCTATTTCATAATTCCGCATAAACAGCAATGTTATTATAGTGAAATTGCAATCTGCCAAGTTATGTAGGGCGGATTACAGGACAATCTAGTGTTTAGGACAATCTCGACAACATTGATACTCTATGATGTATTGAATAGCTTTACAGAGAAAATATATTTGGGAGAGAAGGTGATTTACTATTATGAATCACGTAATTATTCAAGTTCATATGACAGAGCCTCTAACTCTGTTTATATAATACTCCGTATTACAATGAGGAGGTTGCTACTTTATAACAGACCTCTATAACCGCATAGTAACTAACTTGTTACAGTACTAACTACTGCGATTTTTTACTGTCTAAGATAGAGTAAGAGTCATTCTTCATTTCCTTGTAGTTTTCATCATGAATCAATCATTCATTAACATCCTACTTCTGTCGTTAAACAAGCGGTAAGGTTCGTATACTCCATTAAATTGATAATAATTGTGCTCCTTTGGGTCATCCACCACTTTCATGTTGTTAAGTTGGTTCATACTGCCCTGCTTCACCATTTGACGTTGTATGTGCGTTACTGCTTTCATCCTTTTTTTGCTTTGAAGTCATTAGTATTCATAGAGTTATCAAAATGCAGCAAAATGTTTACAAGAATAAAATTCTGGCTGAAATATACGAGGTCGTAGTCATACATAATTGTCCAAACCAGCAAAAATTTTAGTAGAATAAATTTCTGGCGGAAATGCAACCTCATGATAAATATTCAGTTCATCTAACGCGTTCAACGTATTTTGGGATTCCGTGAGTTTCTTTTAATTTCTTTTGTAGATTAATTTGTTCGTTCGAGATTTTGTGTAGCTCTTGATAGATTAAGGTTTTATTTAGCTAAATTTTATACGATAAAAGGATTTATTATCATGTAGCAGTGCTGCCTATAATTGTGCTCTAAAATGTAATACTTCGTCTGACAAAGGATAACCTTCCTATCTCATTGGGTAGTAGAATTAAGGAGCATCAATAAGATGTTGAGGAAAATGTTAGTTGAGGAACGACTCGTGAGGTCATTAATCACAAAAAATCACAATGAACACAAATAACACAGAGAGAAGTTTGATTGTGAGCGAAACGTCTAAATTTGTTTAAACCTACAAAGGTAATAGGAAGTTAAAGCTGGTTGGGAGGAGTAAAATCGCAGACGCTAGCTTTGCTTTAGGCTCCGAAGATTCATTAATCTTTAATTTTGGATTATTCAAGTAGTTACTCTTCTTTTGTTGTGAAGTAGTGGTCATTCGATACAATTCTTGACATATTATTATTTTCAGTCGTCCGAAACAGCCTCTCTTTATTGACAGGTATAGCTAACATTGTCATTGTTGATTAATTCTTACATTTTATTTTCTATTATTTCAGATAAAGTAGTGGGCAAGCATAGATGGATGCTCTTAGCAGACAACAACCTTCATTTGACGCACATGAAATGGAAGACGAAGAGTTAGACACTCCTTTTGACGATGTTTCAGAGTTCGGTCAAGATTCTGAACCAGTTGATGAAGATTCCGAGTCAGATGATGAAGACGACTACATAAAACTAAGTGAACCTTCAGAGAATGCTATTTACAATGAGGACAGTCTTCTTGATAAGCTAAATGAAATAAAATGGCCAGAGGACACGGAATGGATACACACTCTTGCCATTGAGATTGATCAGGATGAAGAAGTCGACATCAATGATGACCTGGCACGTGAATCGGCTATCTATACTCAAGCCCTGCAAGGAGTCCAAGTGGGTTTCGCAAAACTCGAGTCTCGGGGTCGACCCTACCTTCGGCCTTCTAACTATCTCGCTGAGATGGTGAAATCAGATTCTCATATGGAAAGCGTGAAACAGAAGCTTTTGGAGGAGAAGAGGGAACTGGAAGAAGAAGAGCAAAGGAGAAAAGATAAAGAGAATAGAAGGATTGCTAAACAAGATCAAGCTGAAAAACTGAAGGAGAAAGTTAAGGATAAAAAACAGCAGATTGACGCGGTCAAGAAAATGAGGAAGCAACGCGAGAGAGGTGGGTTTGCTGATAACAAGGATGAAATGGGATTGCTATTTGAGATTGAAAGTGGATTTGACGAGAAAGCTAAGAGATCTTCGGGTGTGTCTCCCGGAGATAGGTCCGGTGGGAAGATTAGGCAGGTTGTCGGGAATGGTAAGAAAGGCATTGATAAGAAGAAGAAGAAGAAGAAGAAGAAAGAACCCAAGTTCGGTATGGGGGTAAGAAAGGGCTGAAAAAGCAGAACACGGCGTATGGTGCTAGTGATCTTAGAGGGTTTAATAGTAATGCTCATTCTGATAAAAAGAGAAGAATGTTTTCTTAGGGTAGGGAAGTTCGTCATCTTTTTGGATTACTCATTTGCGATGAGAGTATTTATTAGGGGAGTATTAAAGTTACAGACCTTAGTACTTTATCCTGTTCACTTGAATTGTAACATTAGTTGAACATATGTGAGTAGTATTTAATATTTTAATAGAATAGACAACGTTTTAAGGTTTTAAGTAAGGGTTTCTGCATCAAACCTGAATGCAGGACAGAGTCTTTTTAGTACTTGCACTCTTGTTGGAGTTGTAGGTAGACCTCGCAAAAGTCACCCGGCTCGAATGATCCGACCCGACACCCAAAAATAACCCGAGTTGAAAAATCCGAATATAACCCAAAATCCGATATAACTCGACTCGAACCGAACTTGGCCCGAGTTCTACTAGACCCATAACTGACCCGACCCGAATTAACCCGACCCAAAACCACACGCCCCGAAACTAGCCGACCCGAATCAACCCGACCCGAAACCACTCGCCCTGAAACCACCCGACCCAAAAGCGACCCGATTTAAATGACTCGAAGTGATCCGAACAAGTTAACTTGAAGTCAAATTTAATATTATTTCATTGATTTGAACTGACTAATTGAGTATACCTTAAAATACTTATGTATAATAACATAAAAAATGTTATCTAGAATATTATATTACGACAAGTGGTAAAATTAGGAGCTCTTAGAAGCCGACTCAAATTAAGCCGACCCGAGCTAAGCCGACCTAGAATAACTATTGACCCGAAAAATGACCAGACCCGTTAACCCGAAAATGAGCCGACCAACAAACCCTAGACATGAAACCCGAATTGGATTGACCCCAAACCCAACCCGATCCGACTAACCCGTTTGTCTGATCTAGTACTTGTAGGCTTTTTGCTAGACCTGACAAAACCACCCCGACTCGATTGACTCGACCCGAAAAGCCTGACCTGCGACCCAAAATTGACCTGAATTACAACCCTCCAATGTGACCTGAAACCCTAATTGACCAGACTCGACCCGAACATGACCCAAATGTGGTTGACCCGAAACTGACCAAACAGCCCGAAATGACTTGATTCGAAACCACTAACCCGAAATGACACGACTAAATATAACGTTAATTGAACAAAAAAGACTTGAATTGACTAGGTTAAAGCACATCTGTTATTATTTACATTAGATTCCTAACTAACCCGACCCGTTGATCCGAAACTAACCTGGTCAACTTATCCAAAAAACACCCAAAATTCAAAATGACCCGACTAGACCAACCTGATAATATTATAAACCCGAACTGACTGACCTAAATTAACCCGGCCTGAACCTGATCTAATTAACCCGTTTACCAAGTCTACTTATAAGTATAGTTCAGTTGCGAAATATTGTCCTGACTCGTTCTGGTTACTTTTCAAGTATAATTAAGTGACGTAAGAATTTATTCAAAAATATAGCAATAACAATTAAGATCTTATAGCAACTTTTAATTTTTAAATTGGAAAATTCACATGGTACCCTTGAGGTTTGCCGTTTTGCACGAAATACCCCAAATTTTGATCTAGAAAACTTTAAGAGGTCATAACTCGTGTTTACGAGATCAGAAAGTGACAATTTGTTTTTTCAAATCGATCGTCTTTCCATGTACTACGATTTGAAAAAAAAATTGTCGAGTTCGGAATTCGTAACTAAGAGATATGCTCGCTCAAAGTTTGTTCGGTCAAAAAAACTTTGACATGCAATAACTCCTAGCTACGGGATCCAAATACAATAATTTTTTTTTTCAAATCGTAGTTCTCGGAAAGATGATCGATTTGAAAAAAAAAATCGTCACTTTATGATCTCGTAAACACGAGTTATGACCTCTTAAAGTTTTCTAAATCAAAATTTAGGGTATTTCTTGCAAAATGGCAAATCTCGGGGGTACCATTTGAATTTTCCGTTTTTAAATTACGCTCTCCCTACATATTCTATTATTCATTAGGTAAGTCTTCTCCATGTCCTTGTCGTTACGTAAGGTTATAGAGAGTTAAAGACACTGCTGTGAATGATTCAAATTACTCCCTCCAATCCAATCCAAACTACCCATTCACTTTTTAAAGTCAAACTTGTAAAATATTGACATCGATTATATTAGGTCAAATCTTCGAATTTTATATATAAAATTTATATTTTTACGTTTATTATAAGAATAGGTTTCGGAGATTTACAATTTCGACCCAAAAAAATAATATATAAATGAATAAAAACGCGGTCAAAGTGTCGTCTCATAGACCGCAAAAAGTCAAATGGGTAGTTTGGATTGTATTGGAGGGAGTATTTGCTTTTTATTTACCTTTATCTTTAAGATAAATAATAAAAATAAAAGCTTTCTATTAGCCAAGATGACGTAATAATTTTTCATGATTTAATTATGCAGTAAAAAAGGATTTTCTTCTGTCTCAACTTTACATTTTCTCACTTATACAGTTATACCCCTCTTTTTTATGGCAAATACTTTGACCAACAATAACTCTTGGCCACGATTTCAGAATACTGTAATTTTTCCCCCAAATCGAATATCTCGTTAAGGTAGTGAATTTGAAAAAAAAAACATTGCATTCGGTTAATACCTAGGAGCTCTCACCGGCCAAACTTATTCCGTCCAAAGATTTTACCGATCATAATTCCAGACTATAAATTCAAAAAACAATTTTTTTTTCAAGTTGAAGATCTTGTAAATTCAAAGTTTGGAAAAAAAAAAAATTAACGTCCTCTAAAATCGTAGCCATGAATTATTGCCGGTCAAATTTTTTGTTTTCAAAAAAAGAAGGGTACAAGTCAGAAAATGAAACAATTGAACAACACAAATGAGGAAAAAAAAAATTTAAAGACGACAATTTAATAATATCCTCTATCTTCTTAAAGAGGAGATTCATTTGACTTGTACTTAAATAACGCCATTTTATCCATTTTCTTCCTTCACATATTGCACAATATATGCAGTCCGCACTACTGTATTTTGTTAAGCATATATTTTTATGACAATATCATAGCAATCGAATTTAATTATATCAAATCATATTATATAACTAGATTTCATGCCCGTGCGATGCACGGGTCTACGTTAATGTCATTTTCATAATTATCCTATAACAATTAACTTGTAAAAATAAACTTTTGAAATTTTAAGACTATAATAAAATATACTCCGTAACGTTTAAGAAAATAATATTAATATATTAATTCAACTTCTATTTTAAACATATTTTACCAACCTTGCCAGGAGTCAAGTTATATTTGATCTATATGACTCGATAAATTATCCAAAGTACCTAAGAATTAAGCTATCTAAGACAATGCTTAAAAGAATCAAAAGATTTTGGGTTGATCACCCTACCTTATGGTAATTGTCCGATATGGGGCAATTTTACTATTTATAGATATTAGTATCTTCACCACACTTACATTATTTTTCAAGGTGGGATATATAACATACTAAGAATTACACCAAGTATGTGCAAATAATATGAGATTTTATACTATAATGATAACATTTTTTTTACTACAAATCTTATAATTAAATTATTTTCATAATTAATACAAAATTTTAAGAGCTCTCTAAAACAATATTTGAGAGACTTAAACGATTTTGGATTGATATCTATGTCCAAGGACGACTCTTATGTATAATCGCATGATCACTCAAGCTTATGATATTTCTCCGATGTGGGAGAATTCCTCTATTTATACATAGTATATTCACCACACTTACATTATTTTTCAATGTGGGACAAATAATATATTTAGTTGTACACCATTAAAATTATTATTTATGATACTTTCTTATATTTTTATTTATGATATTTTCCTAAATTAATTTTGATGATGTAAATTTCATTAAGGCGGGGATAATAATACAAACTTTTAAGAGTTCTGTATGATAATACTTAAGAGATTCAAAAGATTTTGGGTGAATATCTAACTTTGAAAGATGACTCATTTTCACAATATTTTATTTGTGAAATGAAATGTAAAAGATTTTATATAAAAATTATAAACATCACTTGAATATAATATAGGAAATGTATATTGATATAAATAAAAGATTTGGGTTGATATCTAAATTCTAATGATGACTCCTATTTATAATTATAGGATCACCCCACCTTATGATAATTTTACGATGTGAGACAATTATAGTATTTATACGTAGCATATTTACCATACTTGTATTATATTTCAATGTGGGACAAATAACTTATTTAGTAGTACAACATCAAAATTATTACTTATATAATACGTAGTATATATATTTACTACAAATACATTATTTTTCAATGTGGGACTAATAACACATTAAGTAGTTTATCATCAAAATTATTATTTATGATACTTTTCTAAATTAATTTTTAATAATGTAAATTTCAATAGTGTGACGATTATAATACAAATTTTTAGAACTCTTCAACACAATACTTAAGAGACTTAAAAAATTGTGGGTTTATACCTAAGTTCAAGAATGACTACTATTTATAATCATAGAATCACTATATGTTATAGTAATTTTTTGATGTGGGACAATTTACTATTTATATGTAATTATTCACCATACATACATAATTCTTCAATGTTGGACTAATAAAAAACTAAGTAGTACTCCATCTTTTTCTATATTAAAATAATAAAAAAAATTTTTAAAGGTTACTTATTATATTTTAAAAGTCTTTTATTAACAATATAAAAAAAAAGATCATATTTATGATCACTCCACCTTATGATAATTTTTCAATGTAGGACAATTTTACTATTTATACATAGTATATATTCATCAGTCACCATACCTACATTGTTTTTCAAATAACACATTAAATAATTTATCATCAAAATTATTATTTATGATACTTTTTTAAATTAATTTTTAATGATGTAGATTAAACTATAGTTTAGATTATAAAACAAACTTTTAAGAGCTCTTTAAGACAATATGTAAGAGGCTCAAAAGATTTTGGGTTGAAACTTTATTTCCAAATATGATTCCTATTTATAATCATAAGATCACCCACCTTATGATAATTTTCTGATGTGAGATAATTCTACTGTATAAGTAATATATTCACCATACCTACATTATTTTTCAATGTGGGACAAATAATATACTAAAAATTACACCAAGTGTGTGCAAATAAATAGTATGAGTTTCTATACTTTCGAGGTTTTTTTTACCACGAATGTAACTATATTATCTTCATAATTTTTGTTATGATACTTCAATTTTTTTAATAATACTTTTATAAATTAATTTTTGATGATGTAAATTTAACAATTGTGGAGATAATAATACACAAACTCTTAAGAGATCTCTAAGACAATACTTAAAAGATTTCACTTTGATATATAAGGTCAAAGGATGATTCCTATATATAATTATAGGAGATTTTACTTTGGTATATAAGGTCAAAGGATGATTCCTATAGATAATTATACGATCACCTACCTTATGTTAATTAATTTTACGATGTGGGACAATTTTACTATTATACATAGTATATTCATCACATTTACAAACTTTTAAGAGATCTCTAAGACAATTTTTAAGAGATTCAAAAAAAATTGGGTTAATACCTAAGGCTTAAGGACGACACTTATTTATAATCATAGGATTAGCCACTTTATGTTATTTTTCCGATATGGGATAATTCTACAATTTATACGTAATATGTTTACCACATCTACATTATTTTTCAATGTGAGAAAAATAATATATTAAGTAATACACCATCTTTATTTTCTTTATAAATATATATTTTTATTATTTTTATTTTATATAATAATTAAAAGATTATCCACTTAATTTTTTATATCCAAAGTATTATTTATAAATCTTTCCTAAATAAATTTTTTATGATGTAAATTTCACTATTGTAAAGATAATAATACAAACTTGTAAGAGATCTCTAAGACAATACTTAAGAAACTCAAAAGATTTTGGGTGGATACATAAGTTCCAATTATGACTCCTATTTATAATCATAGGATCACCATATATTAAGGTAAATTTTTGAAGTGAGACAATTCTACTTTTTATATGTAGTATAATCACCACACCTACGTTATTTTTCAATGTGGGACAAATAACATACTATACTACATCATATTTTTCTTTAAATTAACTATTTCTTGAATACTACTAAACCATTATACTACTATTAGAATAATAAAAAATAATAGTTGTGATATTAAAATATTACATAGTATTTTTTTCGTAATCTTGGAAAATCTTAAAATATACTTTCCAAAAATTTAAAAAGATGATGTTGACCAATAGATTTGCTCGAAAAAAGCCTCTTTTATATATATACTAGATTTCATGCCCGTGCGATGCACGAGTCTGCATTAATGTTATTTTCTTTAATTTTCTATAACAATTAATTTATATAAATAAACTTTTAAAATTTGACCTTTTAGCTTATTACTAAGTAACTTTTAAATACGTATAATGTTTGACCTTTACTTATTAACCTTTAACAATATAATATTGGCCTGAATTAAATTTTCAATTGATTAATTATTTTTATATCCTAATAAAATAATAAAATATTACTCCCTCCTATTCAATATATTCTTCCCTATTTCCTATTTGGTTCATTCATGTTTTTTCCCTATTTCCATTTCTGGAGGTGGGGTTGAGTGTTTTGTGTGGTTGATATTTAATTGCATGTGGGGTAGAGTGTTTTGTGTGGTCCAAATTCATTTCCTTAATCCTATAGCTCAAATGAAAAGGGAAGATTACATAGAATAGGAGAGAGTATATTATAAAGTAGATTTAACTCACACTCACAGTATACTTCCCGATATAAGTATCTTACAATCTAAGGAGTGTAACTCTCATATATATTTTAATATTATTCTAAAGCGTTCTTGATCGAGATAATGGTCTATTTTTATGTTAACTTTTACGTGGTGCTAATTAAACTCAACTAACTTGTGATATAGAGTAACTAATTGGTTAAATACATTCAGTTTCATACGATTCTAGCAAAATTCAATGTATAATTAGAAAATTTTACCTCATACACAATTTATGTACTATTTCTCCATCAATTTATAATTAGTCTTTCACTAAATTTATTGAGAGACAATCTTTTAAAAGATACTCTTAAAAGTATACATAACCGTAAAAGTTGGAGTCTGGGTTAGCAAAATACTTCATATCATGCTTATTAATTGTTAAACACAGAAACAATGTACGTGCATGAGTATCGTAAAAATTAGTAGTTAGTTGGTTCGTTGAAGTTCGACTTCCGATTTTCCGAATATGGTCATTACTGTCAATATAAATCTATTAACGACACATTAATATATGCAAATTAAACTAATAATAATAATAATAAGAATAATCATAACAATAATCAATTAATTATGGTGCTTTGTTGTCACTTTGTTATCTTAGCGAGTCTTCTTGTCTTTCCCCCTTCAAGTTTCTACTCCAACTATGAGTTGTAAAAGGCTACTTTAGTCTAATTGAGTCCAAGTTGTGAGACTTCTCCTATAAAAGATTTGAACTCTGCTAAGTTTAATTAATTAGTAGACAAACATGTTCCATAAATAATAAATTGTAGATGAATGTGTACCGAATTTTGAATGAAGTATATTGCTACAAAAATTGAGATTCAAGACCAAATTGGTATGAACCATTGGCGTTTCCATCACTCTCTTCTTTTCCTCATACATATTTAGGTTTTAAGATTGCTAACATTCCACATATTAGATTGTTACGATCCATTGAGTTCAAACATTCCATAGTATTGAAACGCAAAATTATGTTATAAGGAGTTTTTTTTGTCATATAAGGTTCTATTACGTAGAAGTAGAGTACGACTTGACCATCATTTGAATATCACTTTATACTTTCTGACGATTAAAATTTCTATTCTAAATTTCTAAAACTCCCTCACTAAACTGACTAAACACAAATACATAATTAAACTTTATGACAATTGACAATTTCTAAAAGCACGGCAAGTCGGCAACTATGCTTATAAACAACTCGACGGAAACCTTATCATTGAATTATATTTCAGCATCATGGAACTAACGAACCACACCATAAACATTGATATATAAACAATATAGATAAAACATCACCATTCAATATTATAGTGGACTACATCTTACATTATTAGATTAAATTTTCGAAGGCAGGGCCCCAATGATTTTGGGGCGTTTAGTATCGTCTTTCCACATTGAAGATACTCGATTTTGGACTACATAGAAAAAGAAGGCGCCTGGTAAACATCGACGACGTTTTAGGAAACCTCGACGACGTTTTTCATAAAAAAGACGATAATGCCCTTAATGAATTATACTCTCTATCTCTCTTATCTCTCTCTTCTCTAATTCTCTAAAAATCAAAACAACTAAATTCAACTAAAAAAATTAAAATCGTACAAGAACAACAATTTGACTAAATCCAACAACAACAATTTTCTTAAATCGCTTATCATGGGGGACGAACACTCTTCGGTATGTTCACATATTAATCAAATTTTACGTTTGTTAATTTTTTTTTTCCCGGAATCCGTTAATTGTTTGTTTATACTTATCTAACTTAATTGATTTACGTAACGTCTTAGTTAGTTAAAATTCAATTGCGGTTTTTAAAAAATAATTAGGAAAAAATACCATGGTTAGATGAAGAACTGGATGTCATGGACCATGGCCAGACATCCATTTCACACGTCTGACCATGGTGGGACGTGTGAAATGGATGTCTGACCATGGTCAGACCTCCAGTTCACAAGTCCCACCATGGTCAGACTTGTGAAATGGAGGTTTGACCATGGTTTATGACATCCAGTTCTTCATCTAACCATGGTGAGATGATATCGTTTTTTTATAGTCATGATTAATAACATTTTACGTATGTAGATCATGTTTTACTAATATATATTAATTATTTAATGTCTAATTAGCGACGTATTTGCATTGAACAGGACTCGTTTGAGGAATTTGGGAATAATAACACCGATTACAATCCGTTTTTTGAAACGACGTTAGGTTTTGTTACCCGCGATGATGCCTTTAATTGGGCGAGTAGGATTGCAATGGATCATGGTTTTGCTTTGGTTAAAGCAAATAATGGGGCAAAAAACAGAAGAAAAGACGGGTTGTTGGCATCTTACTTTCGATGTTCAAGGTATGGTAGACCTCCTCCAATTGATAATCCTGAGAAGCGTCGTGGGTCGAATAAGTGTGGATGCACTTTCCGTATCCGAGCCGTGCAGAACTACCCTCGGCAAGGTGACGATAGCGGTGCAGTTTGGAACATAATCACCGCCGAGGGTAAAGGGTTTCACAATCACGAGGAAGTGGTTTACAAGGATGGTGATCGTCATTTTGCGGCTTTGGATGACGAGGAGAAAGCGTATGTGAGACAACAGGTTAAGGCCGGTGTGCTTCCAAAAGACATCAAGAACGCTCTTCACCAAAGAACGCCGGCTAAACCTCAACCGTCAAATAATCAAATATATAACGAGACGAAGAAACTGAGACGGGAATTTAGGGGTGGAAGGAACACGGCTCAACAAATGTTTGCTCTTGCGGTAGAAGCACATTATTTGATGTGGCATTTGAGTGATCCGGAGACACGACAGATCTCTCATATATTCATGGCACATCCCGTAGCCGTGCAGCTTTTCCGAGCCTATCATTATGTTGTGCTCATTGATTCTACTTACAAGACAAACACCTATAAGAATCCACTGGTTGAGATTGTTGGTGTTACCCCGACCGGGAATTCGTTCCTAATTGGTTGTGCACTTGTTTGTACGGAGTCCGAGGATTCCTACACGTGGATTTTGAGGCGGTTGTCGGACATTCTTGCACCTGTCTTTGTTTCCCCTACCGTCTTCGTCACCGACCGGGAGTTGGGTTTGATCGCCGCTCTTAGGGAGGTGTTTCCCGGTTCTAGTCATTTATTGTGTCGGTGGCACGTGAACCGCGCCATCAATGCCAAAACCCTGAACATCTACAAGACCGAGTGGTATAGAGATCTTGTCTACTATAATCCAGAAGCGGGTTGGGTACGGGTTATTGATGCATTAACCGTGGAAGAGTATGAAAAAGCATTGGAGTCTTTTCGTGTAAAGTGGGGTCCCTTAGGGAGATATGTTTTGAGCACTTGGGCGATGCACAAGGAGAAGTTTGTGCGATGTTATACAAACGATGTTACCAAGGAAGTCTCGTGGCCCCACATTGTATCGGGCTCCCGACCAAACTCCACATTATAACCGTTCTTTGCTGGACGGTACTCGGTACATGGGATAGGCATAGGCATCAGGATAGTCTGAATGTACCCAAACTGGCGCATACAACGATCAGGCTGGTACGGCTCAACAATGGACTGATATCGAATATAGCCGGAATAGCGAGAATTTCTCGCAGAACTCGGCATACGCGTCCAATAAGGCGTCCATCTAACCTGCTCCCTGGTAAACCCGTCCAACCTAACACGCCACATCTGAAAATGGTCAATGTCGCCCTTAAACCGAGGAACGTGCCTCCAAGCATCCACCCGTGGCCTGCCCTCCAAATAATCTCCCCCGTGTGGCCGACACTGGGGGAAGTACTCGTAAATCCATGCCTGCAATAAGGGCAGACACCCACTAACACCGCGAGCCTCCCGTCGCGATGCCATGCCTAGCTGCCGGTACAGATATGCCAAACAAGCGGCACCCCAAGCATACTCTCCAACCTGCTCCAGATCATAAAGTAAGGGTAACAACTGAGCTGACACCCTATCACCAGACTTGTCCACAAACAAAGTCTGTCCCAACAACAATATCAAATAAGCACGTAGGGAGTCATGCTCAGTCCCTTCCTTGATATGAGCCCTCAAAGCTGACACCAACAAGCCACCACCCTTATATAACGGTGGTGCCACCTCTCCGGGAGGTTTGCCAAAAAAACCTGCCACGGCCCTCTTCAACCCCGCCTCCTCCCTCGAAGAACCGGCAACGGAGGTACCTCGAACAAACACCCTCGTACCAGTAGGCCGGATCCCAAGAATCTCCTCCACATCGTGAAGAGTAATAGTGATCTCCCCGAAAGGCATATGAAAAGTGTTGGTATCCGGCTGCCACCTCTCTATGAAAGCACTAAGAAGGTTCTCATCCAAAGCTGTCGTGCAGCACATCGTCAACCCAGTCAACCCAGTCAGCTGAAACCTCCTAACAACATCAACCGGCACCTCCATGCTCCCTAACCCATCCACATAACTCAGCCTCTCGTAACACTTAATAAAGGACCTAGCCTCCTCGGTCTCAATCCAACTACTATATGCCACATGCCCCCCAAAACTGCGTAACACCGATATGTTACGGGGCCCACCAGAAACTGGGTCTCTAAGGAGCCAATCACTATCGCTGCGCGGCTTCTTCCGCGGCTCCCTCTGCGAACCATCATCCAACCTAGAATAGCGACCAAAGGAGTCCCGAGCTAACCTCTGAGACAACGGTACCTCCAATCTCGATAAAGGTACGGACCGCTGAACAATATCCTCCTCGCCCTCAGACTCGGTGTCCACCAAACCCTCGTCAACAATATCATCTTCCGCTTCCTCGTGACCATGAACAATCTCAGGAACACTACCTCCTACCTCCTCCGACCTCTCCATGTCAGAAATACCGCTACTAACGGGATTAGATCTACTACACCGAAAAACAATACGACGCTTTGAAGCCGTGACTCTACGGTTCACCGTACGATCTTCGGGAACCATAACGCTCTTTCCTCGATCACCCATCTGCATTTACACAATTAAAACATGCAAATAAGCGTTAATAATATTCCAAAAACATATTAGCATCGAAATAATTAAATTAATCAACTTAATTAACAAACTAAAAAAAAAATTTGGGTTAACCATGGACGGACTTTTAATCAAAAAATTCAAACCATGGTAGGATTTAAATTCTGGAAATCCCACCATGGCTGGACAACTAGATCACACGTCCCACCATGGTGGGATGAAAATTCTGGAATTTCTACCATGGTGGGACGTTGGATCTGGTTGTCCAGCCATGGTGGATTTCCAGAAATTTAATCCCACCATGGTAGGACAACCAAACCACACGTCCCGCCATGGTGGAACTTGGGGGAAAATTTTTTTCCCCCATGGTTGGACGTGTGATTTGGTTGTCCAACCATGGGGGAAAATTTTTTTTTCCTCCAAATTTCAAACTAACAACAAGAAATCGGAATTAAATTTGATAATTTCTATCTTTATACCAATTATTTATACAAATCTATACAAATTATTAACAATAAATTACTAACAACAAATTACTAACAACAAATTACTAACAAATTGATTTTACAACAAATCTAACAAGAACAAAAAAAACATACTATGAAATAATTATAAACTAACACAAAACAAATTACAACAACTTTATAACAACAAACAAATTAAAACAAACCCAATACAATCTCATACAAATAACAACCTAATAACTACAAGTTTAATTGAAAACAAAAACTAACTAACAACAAACAAATTCTAACAAATTAAACTACAACAATATAACTAGATCTACAAAACAAAACAAAAAAAATAAGAAGAAAAACATACCTTTTGGGGACGGCAGGGACGGCAGGCACGGTGGTGGGGGACGGCGGGTGGCGGGTCGGCGGCCTACTGGTGGCAGTGGTGGCGGTGGGGGCGGTGGGGGTGTGGGAGAGGGTAAGGTGAGTGTGTTTGGGGTTTTGAATTTGAGAGAGTTTTGTTTTAGAGAGAGAAAGCAAAAGGGCAATTATCGTCTTTTTTATGAAAAACGTCGTCGATGTTTTCTAAAACGTCGTCGATGTTTTACAATCCGGAAAAAGAAACATTATCAAAAACCATAATACTACTACTACTACTAATAATAATAATAATAATAAATGTCGAAAACATCATATTTACGTATCAGGAGTTAAAAGTAAATCATGTTTAAAAAAACATGACAGGGGAAGGAGAATATGAGAGAGGGTATATGCATGTTTCATATAGTTTTTTTTTTGGACGAAATACTTATATATAAATATATAATGACATCAAACACTAACATCAAACACTTGATTATACTTATATATAGATATATGAGAAGGATTCTAACTAACATCAAACACTTGATTAACTAACAAAATAAATTGGTGAAGCAGTATCCTATGTACCGTAAGTTATATTAACCATCTATAAATATTATCTTTTAACAATAATTATAGATAATGTACCACTAAGAATTGTTATCTATTCAAATATATATTAAATAATGTATTTTAGTTAAAGCATTTTACAAAAGTTAGATATTCTAATATATATCGCTCGAAGTATTTCGCAAAAGTTGGAGACTCTATAATCGCTCGAAAAAAGCTTCCTTTAATAATATAGATAGATATTGATTTTATACTCCCCCCATCACTTTAATATCTATTTTCATTTTAATATGTATAATTTAATTGTTACCTAATTCTATTTGTTTATAAGATTTATACAAATGGACTGGTGATGTAATTAAGTGGATATGTGAGATAACATTTTAATATATTATTATTTTTCTTTTTTTTTGTGTTATTTTTTTTAGTCTTTGTGCTAACTAAATATGGGAAATTCTCACTTGTGTCCCTCAAGTATTGGCTAATCCCACTTATACCCCTACTTTTTGGGAAATCCCACTTATATCCTCCAACTATTTGGTTACACACCAACCATGACCATAATGTCAAATACCGTCAAGTAAGCCGTCAAATAAGATGCTAAGTGTTACGTAAACAATATGAAGAAGAATAATTTCATTGAAATAATTGTAATCCCTCCAACAAACATCGTATCTCCCTCCAAATTAATTTTATATAAATCACTTAAGCTTCAACATACATTTTAAGGGTTCAAATTAAAAGTTAAACTAAAGCATTAAGGGTTCGAGGTGTCAAATGAAGGATTTTTCAAAACATACTTAACATTTAACGTCTTAATTGTCGGTGCTCAATATTATGGTTGTGATTATTATGTAACTAGAAAGTTGGAGTACATATGTAGGAAATAGTAGGGGTATAAGTGAGAATAACTAGGAAGTTGGAGGGTATAAGTGGGGTTTCCCGAAAGACAGGGGTACAAAGAATTTCCCATTAAATATAGATAACAAAAGAATGCGACCGAAAGAGTACGAGTATATTCTGATATATGATCTTAATAAGTCAAATTGACTACGGAGTTGAATATTAGTAGTATGTTACTATCTACTTGTAATATACGCTAATATATATGTCACGCTTTTGTTTTGATTTCCTCTTATATATAGATATTTGCTCACAAGTTAGCAACTAAAACCAAAATGTGGACTTCATCCTCAATCCTCTTGTATAGTTGCTACGCATGTGTACTTGACGTAAAACTGTTTTGATCAAGGTGATTTAGCTTGGATATAGAACATCTTGTAAGTTCTAAGACTTGTTTTTTGTTTTTGTATAATTATTATGTTTATGGTCTTTATACTCTTTAATTTTACTTTTTCCTAAAAAATATCAGTGTGATACTATAATTTGTTGCAATATAATTTTCTCATCTCGCATATAAAAAATTGTCTCTTAGTAATTAATCTTTAATATTTTAATACTTACAATGACTCTTACAAATATATTTTGCTTGATGGATCTAATGGTTGAAATTTCATAACTTTCTCAAACATTTTCTTACTTAAACAGAAAATAACATGGTGACATACTCACTTAAATCATGTATACATATCCGAATATAACGAAAATTATTCTCAATTGAAAGCATTTTTTTGAATCATAAGTTTTAAAAAATGATAAACATTACTAAGTATTAGTCTATTAGCAATAAGAGAAGTGACTATGTGTTGATATATTTTTACGAGTATGAATGTATGATAATCCTAATTTTAAAAAAATATAATATTTAAATATATTATAAAATAAATTTTAAATGGTATATCTAGGTAGCCAGGGTAGTGCCTTGCATAAATTTTAAATGGTATATAACATATCCGTCTTCAATGAAGACAAGTCGTATACCCTCTCACAAGGAGGCAAATGGGAGGGCAAGTGTGAAATTAAATGGATCCCCACTTGCTTTCTTGTGAGAGGGGATCCGACCCGTCCTCATTTAATACGGATATGCCCAGTTTTCAATAAGAAAATGTGAGAGAGTAAGCCGTAAGTCTCCGTTTAGCAAGCCATTTCAGGTACCTTATTTGACCAAAATTTCAGCTAACTTATTTTTTTTGCAAGTGTTTAACAAGTAACTTATTTAAACAAATAAGATACCTGAAATGAAAATATACCTAGAGTAGCATTTAAGATTTTAGGTACGCGAACTGATTTAATTTCCTTTTTTACCCTTTCGATCTATTATACTATTAAATTATTATTATTTTTTTTTACGTCATTTCACTGAAAGTCATCTATCTTTTCATCTACCTTGCCAAACATTTTTATACAATTTGTTACCTTATCAGCACCTAATTTACAGCTATCGTATTCATAACTTCTTTAAATTTCAATTAACTTTTTAATTAGTTTGACGAAATAAAGCCAAACTTTCTTATTCTAACTTTTGGGTAAAGTTCACAAGAAATAAGAAGTTTGACTTTCTTTAAAAAAAAAAGTTTCAAGGAAGTAAATATTAAATAGAATGTTGTAAATTTTGTAATACTATTAGATAGAGGTCAATCGATCACGGTCCTATGAATCTCCTTGGACCCTTGGGTTCTCAATCTTGTTGTATCATGATACGAATTAAAATGCGGAAGCGATAACAGAGATATGTGATTAACGAACTAGACCTATAGTTCGATAATCGTGAGTCAAACCAAGACCTATTGATTTGATACTCGAAGAACTACGCAAGAAAACGCGATCTTACGAAGCCAAAAGAATTGCACGCAACAACTCAAGAAAGTTTCACACACAGTGAGTTTTGTTTTCGACTTTGAATGATTTTTGAATGATTGAAAAATTACCAACCCTAAAGGCTATAAATAGCCAAATAAGACTAACGTCTTTAGACCACCACTAAATACCAACTTAAAAGCTAATTAAGGCATATTAAGACTCCTCTAAAATGCAGAAATAAGACTTACAAATGAATGATAATAAACACCCTACTAATTAAGGCATTAATACCTTTTTATTGTCCCTAATAAATTGTGCTAGGAATAACTAATCTTTAGAAGGATCCAATGCAAGATAATAGGCAAACGAAACGAGCCTTCGAGCTAGGAGAATGGGCTTCGACTTCCACTGCCAAAAACAAATTATTAGCCAACGAACCTTGAGTAGTCATACTCGTCTCACAACTCGTATCACGTTGTTTGGTTGGCTATTTTAGAATGAATTTGATCCATTTCATTATTTGGTTGGGTCGATTTGAAATGAAGTTAGATATCTAATGAAAATCATTTAAAAAATAAAAATAAAAGTGGAATGGAGTAGTATAAAAAGGCCTTCTTTCATTAACAAGGTATACATGACTTCAAGCCAGTGGCGTTTACAATGGGGTTCATGGGGTTCCATTGAACCCCATTGAAAACTGATGTCTACATTTTTTTTTAATTTGTCGTGGCCTTATGAATGCTCCTCCATGGCTAGGCGCATGGGGACTTGTAACACAACAAAATTAACATTTTGAAATGACTGATTAGAGTTTCTAACTCTGCAGGTTTGTGAAGTAACTACACCTACAAGGCTACAACACCGGCATTTCTAAGTCTCTTACAGAGGCAGGTGTTATGGCGGCGCTTCCTCCCTCGCCACAATCTATCTTATCCCCACGAGCACCTCCGCAACTACAAGAAGGATTGTCTTTCATCGAGAAGTACCGACAACTAGTGACTGTTCAAGCTATGATGGTTGTGGCTGTTGTCATGGCATGCATAATGCTCATGGGATCCCTCAGAAAGCGTACAAGCAATGCATTCTTCAAGCTGTGCATATGGGTCACCGTGGTGTTGACTCCTTTGTTCATTTCTTATTGTGTAGGTCAAATGACGACTCTAAAAAACACGTTGTTTATTGTATGGGGGGTCCTTCTTCTAGCTGGGCTGGCGAGTTATGGCACCATAAGCGCTTACGAGCTTCAGGAAAATGAAACTGCTCTAGTTGTCTATGTGCAGGGGTTCTTGAAATGTTGCTTTGTTTTTGGCATGATTTTGGGATACAATCAAGCGCAACTCTCGGCTTATCTTCGGTGGGCTCTATATATTTTGACACCGTTTGTGTTTTTTAGACTTTATGACAGGGTTGCATCTATGGCTTATGCGAGCAAGACCAATTTATCACTGGGAGTTGGTTCTAAGGTTGAAATAGTTGCAGAATTCATGGCATGGGATGTGCAGAAGACCCTTCTCCGGGGCGAGGAAGTAGCAGCGGTTGATCCAAAGAGCATGGACGGGTATCGATATTTGGTGGGAATGAAATACCTCTGTAGCCTAAAATATGAATGTTCACCACCTTGCTACCGTAGAAATTTTGAAAATGTACAGGGAAATATTATCACCACCCAAGAAATTTGGCAATGTGAAGGTAATTTGTTGAGCTCAAGCGGCGGAGATCCTAAAGGGTGGCTTAAGGACACGTGCCTTTCTTTCGCGCTCTTTTGGATGCTCTTACGGAGGTACACTGGCTACCCCTTGGCTGAAGTGGACTCGCTTGAAGAAAAAACATGGAACTTCATCCGCTATGGGCTAACACCAGAAATCTCAGAAGTTACATGTGAAAGAGCTTTCAGGGTTATTGAGCAGGAGCTCAGCTTCGTCTATGACTACTTCTATACCAAGAACTTTGTAATATACCTTCATGGAACTTGGAAGATGATCAACAAATTCCTAGTCATGGTTGCATTTTTAGTGGTTGCGCACTTCATCTTACAGAACCACCAAGAAACTCAATTAAAAAAAAAGTCGGTTCACCTCCCATCTATCAAGCTAGACATTCTAATCACCAAGGTCGTTATATACACAATGCTTATATTTGAATTAGTATTCATGGTGCATTTTCTGCTTATAACCCAGTGGTCTAGAGTGGAGTGGGTGTGCACCTATGTACGGAAGCAACTCTGGAGAAGCCAAACCCGAAAAGAGAAATGTTTGAGATGGGCAATCGAACATTTATGTCGCTATTCATTACGCAGAACCTTGAAGCATTGGAAGCGAGAAATTGATCAGTACTCTCTTCTCGAGTCCCATGACGGCAATTTCTCCATACATCATATTTTTAGTTGGGTTTTTCCTATCGAATTACTTGATATACAGAAAAAAGGTCGAAAGGCAAGCAAATCAATCACATTTTGTATAAATTTGAAAATAGCACTTGTATCATCTCTCCATGCAAATGGAAGAAAATTGACAAACGGGATATCCTCACTCCGAAAACATGGTGTAGAGATGGACTTTTCTTGGGCTTGCAATCTTGAGACACATACTCAAACCATCCTTGTCTGGCATATTGCGACCAGTTTTTGCGAGCTTAGCCATCTCCATCGCCATCCCGGTAACTTGAAGTCAAATAATGTATTGGTTGCGACAAGTTTGTCAAAGTATTGTGCTTACCTTGTGGCTCTTGTGCCAGAGTTGTTACCTGATCAGAGGAACACAATATACAATATCGTAAATTATGTAATTTGGGAAGCCAATAGCATGTTTAAGGGATGCTCGGACATGGAGGCTAAGTATGAAAAGATGAGGTCCTTGGTAGGTCAATACACAGACACCGAAGACCCTATCTTGAAGAAAGGGATATGGCTTGGGAAGTCGTTGATCGATAAAATGAGAACCGAGACATTATGGGAGATGCTAGGAGAATTCTGGTCAGAGCTACTCCTGTATTTGAGCCCCTCAGATGATGTTGACACTCATGTTAAGCATCTGGCTAATGGAGGTGAGTTAATCACTCACCTCTGGACTTTGCTTACACATGCTGGCATCCTTACGAGAGACTGAGTTAATTACATTAGGATGCCATTTATGTTGTGTTTAGTTCAGCTTGTCTTCTTTCTCCTTACAAATTTAAGTTTCTGTGCATAAGGGTCATATTCATTATTTCTCAGATATTTTTTTTGGGTTCTCTTTTTATTTAGGTTGGCATTAAGTCCAAGGTCGGTGAAATCTCAATGTGAAAGATGGACTTTGGGGCTCCTTATTTTAAGGAAGGTTGTCTGCAAAATATTTAATGGGTGGTGCAATTCAATGGAGGAATTGTACATGCATGGTGTATGCATAGTATTGTCATTGAATTGTGGTGTAAACATGTTTGTACGCATGTTTGGTTTGTCAAGTTTGGTGGCTCCATCTTGATGGAAGGTATTATAAAGGAATACCTCGTGCATTCCATTGGTTTTAGCAGAGAGAAGCAAGGTGAGCACTTACATCGAAATTGTTAAGTGTTCCCTTGGTATTGTACTTTAGTGAAATTTGCTGGAGTACAAGGCAGACCTTACGGTATTTGTAAGGTACTCATACAAATAAATAAGGGGTTGTAATTCGGGTAACGGTTCAACCGGGTTTGAGTGTGTGAGGCAGTATAACGGTCTTCTCTTACAATAATTTAGACGGTTACTCTAGGGGTGTAATTGGTGGTGTTTTCCAATTATACTGGAGGGTCTAGAGGATACGAGATTGTATTCCTAAATTATTGTCGGGTCCGAATTCGGTACTGTAATTTGCTCCGGTTACGTTGTACTGACACTATCTTTATAGTGCCACTATTTTATAGTGGATTTCAGTCATTTCGGCTGGTGGGTTTTACCTCCGTCTTGGAGGGTTTTGCCCTGGGTATTGACCCTAAATCTTGTCTCAACTTATTATTAGCTTGCGGTTTATTTTACTTTTACATTATATATCGATCGGTGCTTCCGTTGCGTGTGGGAGATTGAAGCTAATTTCCTAACAATTTATTGTAAGAACTGTGCTAAAAGGAAAACAAGTGCCCCCTTGTTGGGACTAAGGTAATGTTGTTTTCGGCTGAAACGAGCGAAACTATATTGAATCAAGCTTAATTGTATTGTACTGAATGGAACTGAGGTGAGCTAAATGCAGCGAAGTCAGATAAATGTTTTTTTTAGACAACATTGGAAGTTAGATTCAATAACTGAATTAACTTTCACAACAAAGACAACAATTCATAAATACAAATTTCAACTATTCCATAAATGATACACAAAGAAAATATTAATCACAATATCAAAATTTACAAACAAAGACGATACAATCGCTGAACAGCAACATTAAACATGATAAGCCGCAAAAAAAAAAAATGCCAATAGCAACGTCATCAATCAACACAAAAGACGATAAAACGACAACACAAAAAACGGCAACGACAGATCAACAATAAAAAAACTAAAATAAATAAATAAATAAAAATTGAAGAATAAAAAGAGTTGGAACACCCTTGGTCACTGATTCCTTGACTGACTGACTGAGGCATCAAAGGCTGTCCAAGTGGATCGACGATTTACAAATAACGAGCACTCAAATAGTAGAGACACGTAAACCTCACTCCTTTCAAAAATTATAATTTTAAAGGATAGAACCTTAAATATCTAAAAAGAACGGGCATAAATCTCAGTAATCTGTTATAAATGCATTTCCAGTATTGTCTCAACATCTACAATTCTACAAAGGGTTTTTTTGTCAAACACAACCTTTAAAAAACTTTTTCTTCCAAACACCACCTTTAAAAAAACTATTTATCAAACACAACCTTTAAAAATCATTTTTTGAACACGACAATTTGGACGGACTTTGACTAACAGTAAAAAAGGTTTTTTAAATGTTGTGTTTGAGAAAAAACCCTTCTACAAATATTCCACTTATAAGTTATTATTATAGCACCATGCCTTTGGTTGGTTTTCTATTTTCCTCTAGCAAAGACATCCACTTGCTAAGGTAGTACGGAGTAATAGGTTACGTATATTATTGTTAGAGCTGGCAAGTTTGACCCGACCCGAAACCCGAGCAAAACCGACCCGACCCGACCCGACCCGAGAATACTGCAACCCGAAACCGACCCGACCCGACCCGACCCGACCCGATGACGACCCGTAACCCGTTGACGACCCGAAAATCAGTGACCCGAACCCGACCCGACATTGACCTGACCCGATATTGACCCGATTAAATTGACGCTCTGACAATTATTAACCTTAATAATGATCAAAATGAAAGTGATTTATTGTTTAAGTTGATATGTTTGTTTTAATAATGAATTAATTAAACCAAATAATAATTTAAAACTAGATTTCATGGAAAAATATTGAAATATTGCGAAAAAATAACCGGACCCGACCCAAACCCGACCCGACCCGATGTATCATTTGACCCGAAAATGACCCGACCCGATAACGACCCGAACCCGACCCGACCCGACCCGAAAGGGTTGTCTGACCCGATACGACCCGAACCCGATACGACCCGAACCCGACATGACCCGACCCGAACCCGACCCGACTGACCCGATTGCCACCCCTAATTATTGTACATTGTTCTCTAATTTTAGTGTTGAGAAATTATAAAATATTCGAGGTTTTATGTAGAGTAGGCGGTGGGCTGTGCCGTGCCGGCCCGCGCCCCGGCCCGTCGTGCCAGCCTAGGTAGCACCTAAACGGACACGGACACGGACACGGACACGTGATACGGCATCTTGTGAAATTTAGGACACGGGACACGGCATTTAATTTTAATAAAATATCTATTTTATAGTTATAAATAACGTACGATTTTATTTTTGTATTAGTATTTGATATTAAATGTAAATAGTTGAAGGTAAAATTTGACTTTAACTATAATTTATTCATATTTATCACCCAAAATCATCTTTTAATCAATCTCTTTTAATCTTCAACCTCTCATTCCTTATTTATAGGTGTCCGTGTGTCCGACACGGTGTCCGACACGGGACGGCTAAGTAAGAGGAGTGTCCGTGTTATCTAGGACTGCCAGCCCCAAATTTTGGCCCGGTCCAGGCCCGATCCGTCGGTCCACTGGGCCGTGCCGTGCCTGGCCCGTGGGCTACTGGGCTCGGTCGTGCCTAACCCAGGCCGGCCCAATGTAATTTTTTTTGAAAAAAAAAATTGATTTTTTAATAAATAAATAATGAATAATGAATAAGAAAATAATGATTTAAAAATATATAATTTATTAGTTACTTAATTAATAATGTATAATCAACTAAATATTAATGTAATTAATTATAAATATTAATGTAATTAATTATAAATTCGAATGAGACCCCGTGCTTGGGCCGTGCCGCCGTGCCACCCCGTGCCCGTGCTGGGCCGTGCCTTGGCACGAGGATTTCTCTATGAGCCGCGCCGTGGCCCGCCTCCCTACCCGTCGTGCCGGACCCGTGCCGGCCCGAACTTTCGCTCGGGCTCGTGCCGTGTTGGCCGGATTCGTGTCGGACCCGTGCCGCCCGTCGTGCATTTGGCCCGACTGCCAACTCTAGTTTTATGTGCTTTTTTCATGCTTCAATTATTTATTTTATTTTTACGTATTTCGTGTTTGGCTGTCTTATTAGCTTAATTACGTTACTCTTTATGTTCCAATTATTTGTTTATTTTTTTTATTTTTGGTGAAATATATTCTAATTATAGGCAAACAAATAATTGAATCGGGGGAATACTATTTTTAATATATGCAATTTGATAATTGTCCATGTCTAGTTTTTTTTTAAAATCATATAGTATTGTTTTTATTAAAACCATACATTTTCACATATATACTCCAACTATGTCAAATAGGTAAATCATGAGAAATGTGTATATAATAATGACTTGTAAATTTTCAGCAAGAATTTTAAATACATTTCTCAATCGTAAAACGATTTTACACAAGTATCTCCTTTATATAAAAGGTGAAACATTTCCTCTCTTTCTATTGGTCATCAATTAGTCTTATGTAAAACGGGTACATCCGTTATATTAATGAAACGGATCAAATAGGAACCACTTAGATAAAAACGGTAGGACAAATTTGAAAATATTGACTAATAATTGGTGCAGTTAATGAATGCAATAAATAATTCAAAATGGATTCATTATTATCATTATCTTATACTACTGTTTAAGTGTCTATTTGGGTTAAATAACCCATATTCTGATCCGTTTCACTATTGTCTAATTTACAACCGTTACAAGCAAAAATTTGTGATTGGCCATTGCTTTTTAAGGATTCAACAAATTTTTAATTAGGTAGGACCCCAACATTTTTCCTATATAATTAATTACCCTATCTCCTAATTTTGTTAAATAATTACTCCTCTCTCCCTCTTTCATCATCTTCTTATTATAATTAATCTAACATGAAGCCATACATTACATACAGTATTAACATACAAAAATGACAATTATAACATCCAAAAAATACAAATAATCAACAAAAAATGCGATAGCCCAAACATTTAGTAAAAAACCAATTTTAAAATTCTGAAAAATGTGCACATTTGTCAAAAAGAAAATATGACAAAGGGTTATTTCGGATTTAAAAGTAACCTGTGTATTTTTTGTACACGAGATTAAAACTAGTTATTGTAAAACCAAGTAACATTTTATATAAATAATTCCACTAAAAGTAACTTCAACCCACTCCTATAGTCCTATGTTTTGCAACAAGGCGAGGGCATTGTTGTCATTTATGAGTATTTTTACAATACTACAATGTTATATTGGAAAACCGTTTTAAAGGAAACTTTAATTTCCCAAAAAGATATATATGACATATCGCAAATGTAGTGGAAAAGAAAAAATCATCATAGTGTAGCTCGCTGTTTATGTAAGTCTTATATAAAAAATCTTGTTTTTATTTTTCAGAATGATTTTATGCTACATGTTGGAAAACGTACCTTAATAGCGGAATGGTACAAATATCGACGTGCTACAATGTGATGATTTTTTAAATTGCCATGACTATAATTGGGCCATGACTATAATTTTCCCTTGCATTCTATTTTTCGTTGGGTTCTTCCCCTGGAGTAATTTGATATAAGCAAATTGGGCCGAAAGGCAGGCAAGCCAATTACATTTTCTCTAAATTTGAAAGCAACACTTGTATCATCTCTTCATACAAATGGAAGAAAATTGACAAACGGAATATCTTCACTCCGGAAATATGGTGTATTTTGGTAAAAAAATTACCTAAACCTATTAAATCGTTTGTTGACGGGTCAAAATGATCTACTCTTTTTAACCTTGAAAATGAGGTTAATTTATATGTGATTTGTGATAGATACGGATGAAAAATAAGTAAAAGTAACGACGAAAATAACAATGAAAGTAAAGTAATGAACGAGGACACACGAAAAATGGTGACGCGGAAACCCAATGTGGGAAAAACCGCGGGGGGAGTCGGAATCCCGCCAATTAATGCACTATAATTCTTTAGGGTGTACTTTGGAACTACAAGATATACCGTGGTGGAACCAGCGGATTCTGGTGACACCACAAGACTCTACCGGAACTCAGGGTATACTCTGCCGGAACTCAGGGTATACTCTGTTGGAACTCATGGTATACTCTGCCGGAACTACAAGATAAGCTCTGGCGGAACTGCTGGATTCTGGCAGAACTCAGAGAGGCTACTAGAAGTACAAATGTTGTGTATTATATATTGTTAGAATTTTGGATGATTGACTTAAGTTTACGAGCATGAGAGTGTGAGTGTGTTGTAAAATGTGATTGTGCTCTTTTCTTGCTTCTTTTGCTTTTATAGCCACAAATCTCTGCTGAGTTCCTCCAACGTTCTCCCTGATGCTCTCTTATTCTTCCTCAACTGCTCCTAAGTTCTAGGAAGATGTTTGATTAGTCTAGTTTAGTAGGGGTTAATAAGGTTATTTTGATGATTAAATGATGGGTTAAGAAGCATATTTGGGGATTTTAGTGCTTATGTCTTGAGTGTTGGTTTGGTAATGGACTTGTGTGTTTTAATGGGGTAATTGGATTGATTTCTTGCTATGAGTGGAAAAGGGCTTCTTTAGAGGTTAGTATTGGGCTAAGGATGTCATGAGAGTGTTGATTTTGAAGCAAGTCAAAGCCCAAAACAATGAGTCAAAATGCGTAAAAGAGAAGAAAAGCAGGCTGCGTGGCGCGGCTACTAGCTCGCTACATGGAGAGGCTAGCTACGTGGAGAGGCTGAGCATTGGATTCCGACGACTCTTCTAATTCCTCTTTAATTCAGCCATTATGCTCATAATTTATGAGGTTTTATGAGGTTTTATGAGGATTTATGAAGATGCTCTTTGAAGACCTATAAAAGGAGGGATTGTTGATCACTTTAGGGATATCTTCTTCCATCTTTTAATCATCATAATACATAGAAAATAATTTAAATTTCTAGTTTGTTTTAGTTATTTTGTATGGAAGGCTAAGTTCTACATCTTGGAACAAGTTTTTTAAGCCAAGTTAGTTTGAATTGTAAAACTCTTATTCTATTTCTATTTCATTTTTTAGAGTATCAAATTTAGTTTGCATTATTGTTGGTTTGTTAATTATGCACCTAGAATGATCAACTAGTTGTCATTAGTTAATTAGCCATTGCTAGATTAAATGAATGAATCTTTTAGTTGTTTATCTATTCCATTGTAGCAATTATAATTCATCAAATCGTATGCTTTCATCAACGTTGAGTTATAAAGGACTAAATTTGTATGAACCAAAGTGAAGCAACGCTTGTTTTCTTCATTCGTTTATCTTTGCTAAATTCCATCGCTTTAATCTACAATCTCGATACAATTGAGCGCTTGACTAAATTGACGATATTGTAAGGAATATTTGTTTACGCTTGTAACTAATAATCATTCATAAGTGGAATTAGAAGTCAACAACTTCATAGCAAATTAAAGTACTCAATATTGAAATAGAGTGGAAGAGTCAATGATCAATTCATAACTTATTGGTGGAAATTACTTGGTCCAAGAATCATTCTCATTTTTGTTATACGCTTTCAATTATTATATTTTCTTTATATTACATTTCACTTTTGCTTTAGTAAACTTAGAACATCAACATATCAAAACCCCCCCTTTAGTTACTTGTTTTTACACACATTTAATAAACAAAACACCTTCCTTGTGGGATCGACCTCTACTTACACTTACTATTAGTTTGTGTTTGTAGTAGTTAAAAATACTAATTTGGAGACTCGCGACAAGTCTAGCCAAATTTTGGCGTCGTTGCCGGGGAAGGCTATTGTTTATTTATTTGTTAAATTGTTTATTTATTTGTTAAATTGTTTATTTTTATTTTTATTTGTTAAATTGTTTATTTTTATTTTTTATTTTTATTTTTAGTTTAGTTTTGGTGTTCGGGTTTATGCCAGACACCCGTTCTACTAACAAGAAATTGTTAGATTTTGATCCAGAATTGGAGAAAACTCTTTTTCAGATAAGAAGGGCGACAAGGAGAAAGCTTTAATTCAACAAGCAAGACAAGAAAGAGGAGAAAGAAAAGATCATCATGGTACGAGAAACTAGGACTTTGAAGGAGCTCATCGCTCCCGACCTTACTCAACAACCTTTGTGCATTACATTTCCAGACTTGGATGACAGTGTCACATTTGAGTTGAAGTCGGGTTTGATCCACTTATTACCCTTATTCCATGGGTTAAGTGGTGAGGATCCAAACAAACATTTATCGATATTTCATGTGGTATGCACTAGTATGAAACCGAAAGATGTTACCGAAGAGCAAATCAAGTTGAGGGCATTCCCTTTTTCATTAAAGGATTCCGCTAATGATTGGTTGTACTAACTTCCAGCGGATAATATTACTACTTGGGCCGAAATGAAGAAGGTGTTTCTTGAAAAGTATTATCCCGCCTCCCAATCTTCTCATCTTAAGAAGGAGTTCTCAAATGTGGAGCAAAAAAATGATGAAACACTTTATGAGTATTGGGAGCGATTCAAGAAGTTATGTGCACGATGCCCATACCATGGGTATAGACGTATAGTGACCAAGATCTTATCCTCTACTTTGTTGGAGGATTATTACCGGAAGATGCTCGGATGGTTCATGGTGCTAGTAGCGGTGGAATACTTAACAAGAATCTGGATGAAGCAAATGCGTTGTTGAGTGAGCTTGCTTCTAGCTCACGACGATTTAGTGTGGGGTCCACCACAAGAAGAGTTAGCATGGCAAGTTCTAGCTCCAACCCATCATTGGAGAGCAAGGTTGAAGATTTGACTTCCTTAATGAGGGATCGGAGATGCTCATGGGGAATAAGCAACAAGTGCAAGCTTGTGGTCTTTGCTCATCCAATGTTCATGTCACCGATCGGTGTCCACTTCTCCAAGAGGAGACCGAAGAGGTCAAGGCCGCTTACTATAATCCTATGCGGAGAGACCATCCCGGTTTCCAATATGGGAATCCACAAGGCGGTTTGCAACTACAAGGCCAACAAAATCAAGGCTCATCCTTTGGACAACAATTTGGTCAATCTAAACAACGGTTCATTCCGAGGCAACAAGGTTCGAACTCATTCTCCTCTCAAGGTCAAACCTCCACTCCATCCATGTCTACGGAGGAAATGATTCAGGCTCTTACTTCTAATGTGGCCACTATGCAAGCTAATCAAGTGCAATTTCAACAAGAGACAAAGGCTAGCATTCAAAACTTGGAAAATCAATTTGGGCAAATGTCTAGTGCTCTTGGGAGACTTGAAGCTAAAGATTCCGGTAAGCTACCTTCCCAAACTATTCCTAATCCTAAGCCTAATGCGAGTGCTATTACTTTAAGGAGTGGGAAGGAGTTGTAAGGGCCAAAAGCAAAGATTAGTGAGATAATTGAGCAAGAGGAGGAGGAGTTGGTGGTTGAACCCATCGTCACCTCACCGTTGGTTCAAGAGGAGGAAGTACCACCGGTTTTTACACCTACTCATGTGGATGCTCCACCTTTTCCCGAGGCACTCAAGAGGAAAAGTCGCCCTACACAAGACAAGGATGTCTATGAGACTTTCCGAAAATGCGAGGTAAACATCCCTTTATTAGATTTACTGAAAAGTGTGCCTAGGTATGCTAAGTTTCTTAAAGCGTTGTGTACCATAAAAAGGAATCAAAAGTTGAAGGGTGTCAAAATAGTTAAAGTTAATGAACATGTGTCGGCTTTGTTTCAACATAAGTTGCCACCTAAGTGTAGTGACCCGGGTATGTTTACCGTGCCTTGTACCTTAGGAGACACCACTATTCCTAATGCTATGCTTGACTTAGGTGCTTCAATTAATGTTATCCCTTATTCTTTATACAAGTCATTGAAATTGGGGCCATTATTTAAAACAGGGGTGGTAATTCAATTGGCCGATCGTTCAAATGCTTATCCTAAAAGAGTGGTTGAGGATTTACTTGTAATGGTAGATAAATTAATTTTTCCCGCTGATTTTTATGTACTTGAAATGGAACATGATTCACATGCGGCTTCTATTCTTCTAGGTAGGCCATTCTTGAGAACCGCAAGTACTAAAATTGATGTGTCTAATGGCTCTCTTACTATGGAGGCCGATGGTCAAGTGGTTAAGTTTAATATCTATGATTCTATGAAATATCCTCGTGATGATCATTCTTGTTTCATGATTAATATTTTGGAGCCTTTAGTGCAGGATGTGTTCAATGTGATCATTGGAGGAGATGACTTGCTCGTAGCTATTGATAATGGCTTGTCTTGTGATGATATAAGTTTTTCTCTATCTCATGATTTGACGAGAGTGGTGGATTCTTTAGCCAAGATGGAAAGGCTTCCTATAATACCTTCATTTTCTAAACCTTTAACTCTAACTTTGCCTAGTGAGAAATTGTTGTCATCAGTTTTGCAGGCACCCGTGATTGAGTTGAAACCATTACCTTCCATTTCAAGTATGTTTTTCTAGGTGATGAAGAAACTTTACCGGTGATCATTTCTTGCAAGCTTACCGAGGAGCAAGAGGTAAAGTTGGTGGGGGTTCTGAAGGAGAATAAGCTTGCAATTGGATGGACTATTGCCGACATCAAGGGTATTAGTCCAACCACTTGTATGCACCACATATTCTTGGAAGAGGATGCCAAACTGGTAAGGCAACCACAAAGGCGATTGAATCCACCTATGATGGAGGTGGTGAAGAAAGAGATCCTAAAGCTTTTGCAAGTGGGTAAGCCCCACTCAAGTGGTGCCAAAGAAAAGTGGAGTGACGGTTGTAGAAAATCAACATGGATAATTGGTTCCCACCCGAGTACAAAATGGGTGGCGTGTTTGTATTGACTACCGTAGACTCAATGCGGTGACAAGGAATGATCACTTTCCCTTGCTTTTTATTGATCAAATGCTTGAGAGGCTTGCCGGTAAGCCTTTTTATTGCTTTTTAGATGGTTATTCGGGCTATTTTCAAATTGCTATTGCGCCCGAAGATCAAGATAAGGCCACTTTTACTTGTCCATTTGGCACCTTTGCATATCGACGCATGCCATTTGGGTTATGTAATGCTCCCGCAACTTTTCAAAGATGCATGGTTAGTATTTTCTCGGAATATGTTGAGAATTTCATTGAAGTTTTCATGGATGACTTTACCGTGCATGGTGATTCCTTTGATAGTTGTTTGACTCATTTATCTCTTGTGCTTAAGAGATGCATTGATACTAACCTTGTCTTAAATTCTGAAAAATGTCATTTTATGGTGGAGCAAGGTATTGTACTTGGGCATGTAGTATCCTCTAAAGGTATTGAGGTTGATAAAGCCAAAATTGACACTATTCAATCACTTCCCCACCCTACTAATGTTCGAGAAGTGCGCTCTTTCCTTGGTCATGCAGGTTTTTATAGGCGGTTTATCAAAGACTTTTCAAAGGTAGCTTCACCATTGTGCAAATTATTGCAAAAGGAGGTAGAATTCGAGTTTGACTTAGCATGTAAGAAGGCATTTGACAAGCTAAAGGAGAAGTTGACATCGGCCCCAATCATACAAGCTCCAAATTGGTCTCTTCCATTTGAGCTTATGTGTGATGCTACTGACAACGTCGTTGGTGCCGTCGTGGGTCAACGAGTTGGGAGAGTACCCCATGTGATCTACTATGCCTCTATGACTCTGAATGAGGCTCAGAAGAAATACTCTACTACCGAAAAGGAGATGTTGGCGGTGGTATTTGCTTTAGAAAAATTTAGGTCCTATCTACTTGGTACTAAAGTAGTGGTTTTCATCGATCATGCCGCTCTTAGGTATTTGATGACAAAGAAAGAGGCTAAGCCAAGGCTTATCCGATGGGTATTGTTGCTAAGTGAATTTGACATAGAGGTGAAAAACAAGAAAGGAGCCGAAAATGTGGTTGCGGACCTCTTAAGTCGGTTAGTGAATGTGGAGAAACTTGCGGAGCCTATTCGAGGCACATTTCCCGATGAAACACTCTTTGCCCTTACTTCCGTTTCTCCTTGGTATGCTAACATTGTTAAATTTCTTGTTTCCAATGCATTTCCTACAGGTTTCTCCAAATCCCAAAAGGAGAAGATACGGAGTGATGCTAAATACTATGTTTGGGATGATTCTTACTTATGGAAGCATTGCACGGATCAAGTGGTGGGGAGATGTGTTCCGAAAAATGAGATGAGCTCTATTCTAACTTTTTGTCATTCCTATGCTTGTGGGGGACACTTTGGAGCTAGACGGACCGCAAAGAAAGTGCTTGATTGTGGCTTCTATTGGCCTAGCTTGTGTCGGGATGCCCATGGTTTTGTCAAAACTTGTGACAATTGTCAACGGAGTGGTAACATTTCTCGTCGTAATGAGATGCCTCAAACCCCTATGCTTTATTGTGAAATTTTTGATGTATGGGGTATAGATTTTATGGGCCCGTTTCCCATGTCTCATGGTTTCTTATATGTACTTCTTGCCGTTGATTATGTATCAAAGTGGGTAGAAGCTAAACCCACTAGGACTAACGATGCTAAAGTTGTTGCAGATTTTCTCAAGTCTAACATCTTTTCTAGGTTCCAAATTCCAAGGGCAATGATAAGCGATCGGGGAACACACTTTTGCAATAGGACGGTAGAAGCAATTTTAAAGAAATATTGTTTCACTCACAAGGTATCTACCGCTTACCATCCTCAAACAAATGGCCAAGCCGAAGTGTCCAATAGAGAGGTGAAGTCAATCTTGGAAAATACGGTGAATCCGAATTGGAAAGATTGGAGCTTAAGGTTGGATGATGCATTATGGGCGTATAGAACGGCCTATAAAACTTTGATTGGTATGTCACCATACCGGTTGGTTTTTGGTAAGTCTTGTCATCTTCTGGTCGAGCTTGAGCACAAGGCTTTTTGGGCGGTAAAAACTTTAAACATGAGAATGGATGAGTCGGGTGTGTACCGGAAGTTACAATTGCAAGAGTTAGAGGAGATTAGAAATGAGTTGTATGAAAATGCGGCGATTTTCAAAGAGCGGACTAAGGCATGGCATGATAAGATGCTTTCTAGGAAGACATTTTCCGTTGGTCAAAAGGTTTTGATTTATATCTCCCGTCTTCGCTTATTTCCGGGTAAGCTACGGTCAAGATGGGTTGGCCCATTTATTGTCACTCAAGTATTTCCACATGGAGCGGTGGAGATGTAAGTTTCTTAAACTTGATATTAGACATTTCTAATATCATCTTTTTAATAGTTTACTCTTAAACTATTAGGACCTTATGTATGCATAACAAAATATAAAGGAAAGAACTATTTCTTACATTGATTATGAAAATATGGGCACAATATTTGAACTCCTTTCAAATATTGTTCTTGAGCTAGTAAGATGAGGATGAATTCCAAGTCCTTAGTATAAGAACACTTCTATTAGTAGCACCCAAGACAACCCTCTTATCACTACTAAAATACTACACTAATATTATTAGTAGTAACCCTTTTAAAATAAATTTAATATCTCTATTACTACACTAATAATTTTATTAGAATATATGAACTCAAAGTATTTTATGAACTTCTTAAGTTTAGTGAGAGGTTAGAGAGAAGTAGAGATCTTTGCATAAAATGAATTATATGAGATAGTGTAGTATAAATAAGAGGAAAAACAAGCCCTATTTGGCTTGCTCAAAATCGGTCACACACACACACCCACATGGGTGGGGTGTTGTCATTTTCATAATGTTATTCACAATGTAAGGTTGAGTGTATGGATTATTGTAGTAATGATTTGTTCTAATTCTTAATTAAAATAAAATACAAACTAAAATCATACCCACCAACACCACAAAAACCGGTGCACCCATGTAATATGGGTGTCCATTTTATTTTTGCAATTTGTCATTTGTCACAAGTGTGACATGTGACATGTAACATGTAATTAGGCTTATAAATGTACATTTAACAAATTTAAATGCAATTTCATAACAAATAAATTAGACTTAACATTTTAAGTCACATTTTATAATTACATGTAAATAAAATGGGTCCTCTCATATTTGGTTAAAATAATATACAACAGCTTGTAATTATAATCGACCAATTTTACTTATCTCAAATGTTTCATAAACATAATGCATTCTTAGTAATATAACAATTAATATTACCAATATGAATCTTATTTAATCATATTACAATAAGATATATTTCTCACTCACAGTATAAACTTGGTTCATTTTAAGGGATTAATTAATCTGTATCATTATACAATTAATTAATGTACATGATTAGGGGATTTTTCTTTAGGTGTGACCTCACGGGATCAACTGATCACCACCGTCATACGACAGTAACGTCAAACTCAATTGAGCCAATCGTTACCGATTTAGGTCGTACTTGTATTTGATTGATAAGTGAATATTTGTATGATTTTAACCCCCAATTTAGCTCGGTTTTGTATGTCATTTGTGCTTTGTTAAGCCACTTTATGAGCTAATATCGTCTTGTAGGCGAATTCCTATGTTCTAACATGTTTTGTAGGGAAAGTGACGTTTCTACGCCCTTTTTCTATATTCCCGAGCATTTGCCTAGAACCCGACGATTTGAAGAAGCAAGCTTGACCAAGTGAAAGGCATTTCAAGAAGGTTCACTAATTCGAAAGAGAGAAGAAGCAAAGACAGTTTCGTACTTGTCGGAAGATCAATCAATTAGGCGGAAGAATTCATCGCTTTACATCAAACCCTATCAACAAACCCGACTCAAGAGGTCAAGGGGGATGTTGGAAGTCAAGTCAAAGCAAAGGGAGATGAAGCGTTAGTCAAAAGCTTCCAGATGACCACTTACCCGATCGGGGAAGTGTGTACCCGATCGGGTATGTGTGCTGCTTCGAGCATGACGGCTCCTTCTTCCTTATTTTGTCCTATGTGTTTAATGCCCGACCTCTTCTCCACGAAACCCTAATACTATAAATAGATGCTCTAGCCCCTCTTCTCAAATCATCTCATCCATCTTACACTTCTCTTCTCTTTTCTTCTTACATATCTCCTTAGAGTAGGAGGAGGGGGAACTAGCCTCCCTTCTCTCATTTTCTTCTTCTTTTCTTCTTTAGTTCTTAGTTTATTTCTTTCCTTTTCATATCAAAATAATTAGCTTAGATCAATAAGAATTTCATCTTTGTAGTCTACTTTGTTGGGTACAAGTGTTGTAATTCAAGGATCGTTTATTATGTGCAAGGATTTTCTATTATTGTTATCATTATCATCATTGATCGTCATATAGGTATTTCTGTTTTATCCCTTGTTTAATGTCTTTATTGTTTTCCATTTGATTGTTATTCTCTTTACATATTATCTTAGATTCATTTAGTATCGTTATAATTGCAATTTCATTTCTTAGATTATCAATTAGCGTCGTTATTATCGCCATATAAAGAGTCAAAACCAACTAAACATGTCTATCCTAGTTTTCATTGTTAATATCATTTTAGATTTAGACATTATCATGAGTAAGTAGTCACCTTTCTAGGGTGTAGGGTAGCCATGTTAGATTGATTAAAAGATGATAATTGGATAAAGAAATTGTGCCTTTAAAACGTTGTGTCTATGCATGTTTGGATTGTAACGATAGTTAACGACTTCTGGCCGGAAATCATCGACTAAAATGGAATTCTTTTCCAAGGTAGACATACGAGAATTGAATAGACAAAGCATGACATGGTAGATTAAGACCTAGTAAATCGCCTAAAAAGCCTGCTAGACCATCTGATCTATGATTGTAATGAACACATCATTCTTACGAACTCACAATGAATTATTTGCATGTTCCAAATCCAATTTCATCAATATGT
Source organism: Heliosperma pusillum (assembly GCA_022085475.1). Taxonomy (NCBI): domain Eukaryota; kingdom Viridiplantae; phylum Streptophyta; class Magnoliopsida; order Caryophyllales; family Caryophyllaceae; genus Heliosperma; species Heliosperma pusillum. The sequence continues at coordinate 37,464 of JAIUZE010004546.1, read as the reverse complement.
CAATCTACATGTGTGAACCTACTTCCCTAGATGCTTTTCATTACTTGTTTTATTGTTTTCATTTGTTTTTATTTTGTTTTCATTTATGCTTTATATTAGTTTAGATATCAAAATCCCAAAACCCAGATATTCTTTAGATAAGACCAAATTGCGAGACATTTCACATTCTATAGGAAACACCATCTCCCTGAGGATCGACCCCTACTTCCCTAATTACATTAATTTGTTATTAGCCTAGTATGGGTAATTTATCTTTGTATCGGGCTCGCGACAAGCACGATCATTGATCATATCAAGTGTGGTTTCCTCGATCTGGAGAGTAACTGTCTGACCGGAATTATCTACCATAGATACCTTCCGAGCGTGGCCACGCATTTTCAGCTTACTCCTCCTCGAGTGGCCTTGAGATTTAAAAAACAACCCTGACAAGGGTTGGACAATTCCTATCGAACTATTCCCTTCGAATAGCCACAGCTCATCATGACCCAAAAGATGCTCATTTGACCCCAGTTAAGAAGGTCGTATAGCATAAATCAAAGTCACTCTGAAACTGTGCCACCTTAGGCGAACAGTCTTTAGTCAAAGAATTGACTCAGAAAGAATACTAGTAGCTCTTGCCACGACCAGGCTACAAGAATTGCCAGAATTCTATAAGCGGTCACTGCCTGACAGATTGTCCCTTACAGTCTGTCTATGTGATCGATTGGTCATCCCTATGACCCTATGACACTTGAACTTGCCATCAATTGCACCACAATCTAGTCACTTCGAGATGTCCCCTCATATAAGTGACTAGGGGCCTATGCTATGTTAATCCAGTCCATTTTAATGGAGTCCAAAATTGTCTCTACAATCCATTTGGATATAACAAAGTACAAAACAAGTTTTAGAAACTCAAACGATAAATGTGATTATCATATATGAACAATCAACACAATGTTATTGCTTCATATCATATAATCTAAAGTTTATTTCGTCCATGACAATTCATGACGATCTTATTAAATGCAATAAAGGCTTGGGTAGTGAATATACCATATATTCCTTTATTCCAACCTTGTGAATTGCTTTTTCCTTACATCCAACGTTATTCCTAATAACATGAATTCATCTACGTACATGTCTAGATCTCTATCTAGCGTTGGGCTCTTTAACTTGAAAGATACTCCCACTTGTTATCATGATAACTGATAGGTATTTAGGTGAAAGGATCTACTATTAGTTCCTTTTAAACCACCTTATCCTCATCATAATGTACTAGATCTCTATTTGTAAAATTTATAAGGATTGACTCTTCAATCATGCTTTTAGTTATTCGCTTCTTGTATAACAAAATTACGCCTAGGATTTCGATAAATCCTTATAAGTTTGGAAATTTGGGTTTGTGTAACCTTTACCACATTGTCAAATTTTCTCTACCAAACACAAGAATGTATCCCTAGTTCTCCTCGAGAACTCTACGGATGTTCTTGTAGGCTATCCAATGACTCTCACATAGATTGATTTGCTTTTGCTTGTCATGCTCACAACATACAATTTATTTAGGTACGTGTATGTAATGTCATACATGATTGGTCTCATGTGATCAACAATTCTTAGGTTCAGTGGATGACTATGACCCTTTCATAGTGATCCCACTTTTATCCACATAAACAACCTATTTAACTTGTTGAAGAGATTAAGGATCTTATTGATGTAAGATACCTTTTAAATGCCAAGCTAAAATCTTCTATTCCACAATAGATTTTGATTTTAGTATACATGTTGCCCTCTTTCATCCAACATTAAAATCCAACCACTCCTTTCAAAAAGGTAATATGAATATGTCACTCTTAATGAGTGAAACGTCATTCACGTGGATAACAATTTCTCCCACTGAACTTTATGTCTTTACATGATGACTTAAACTCCCACTTAACTTCATGTCTATACATGATTTTAACTCCCACTGAATTTCATGTCTATACATGACTTTTCGACAATTCGACTGAAACCCTTCTTTTATCTTACAATAGAAAAGATCATCATAACCTCTAGGTAGATACATACAATGGGCTTGTGTCATGTACACATCCCATTCCAAATCCCTATTTGGACATGTAGTTTTGATGTGTATCTTGTACACACCTATTATGAGGTATTTCATTGATGATTTGGATCTAAGCATAGTTACGCATTAACTTAGCTTTTGTATACATCTACATGTCTATCCATGCAACCACAATTGGACAACTCCAAATAAAACATTTTCTTTGCATAGATTCCATATAGTTTCATAAGTCTCTTTTAGAAAATCAAAATTCAAAATTTCTAGGTACTTCCACTTCATAGATCATAATCTTATTATATCAAGAACAATTTCTTTTGGTCTCGTCACTAGTCTAAGGATTCACCTAAGAACGATTTCTTTTGGTCTCCTCACTAGTCTTGAGTCTAACCTAAGAACATTTTCTTTTGGTTTCCTCACTAGTTCCTAACTAGGTTTTCGTTGTGGCTTATTTTCTCCCACTCTATCTTTAGAAAATACAACTATTTTCCATAAAGATAGCCTTATGAGCCACAAACAATTTTGTACTCATACTTGCGAGGGAGGTAGAAGTATCACGACATGACCTTAAGTGATCTACTAAAGATTTCATTGTAAAGACAACGAATCATAGCTTCGAGATAGACTAGTTCTATAAGCTAAAGAGGTGTACTCATATTCATGTCAATTACAATCTTTATAAGTGGTGAGGCCAATTGGTTTGGTAGACTCCCTACTTTGAGTTCAATAACTCAATTTTGACTTAGTAATTGATCTTTCAAAGTGAGAATCGAATTCTTAGCTTTATATTATGATGATCCAATCATCATAATACTTATATGATCAATTTGAGTCAATACAATTTATGTTATTTGTGCAAGTATAGTACGATGACAAGTTTTTAGAACTAAAAAGTTTCAACAAACCGAATGACTTGGGTTGAGAACCAAGTCACTAAATCCAATTACAACCAATGTCAATAAAAGGAATTGAACAAATTTCCATGTCAAACAAGGAAATTATAAAAGTTCTAAAAACAATGTCTCAAAATACATCCCAAAATTTTGACAATTCAAAATGAGACCAAGCTTCCATAGGTCTTCAATTATGGGTAGCTACCTTAGTTTCCATTGAAGAACCTTCTTAGGCTTGCTTGTCCTTGCCTTTATCCTTGCTAGGATGCTCTAATTACAATTAAATAGGGTAAGAATCACAACTCGTATCTATATACCAAAGTTGAGATCATAACATAAACGATAGGGATAAATTACCAACTGAAACATCTTTCCAGTTTTGATATCTCCTAGATATTTAGTGCAATTCCTTTTCCAATGCCCTATGCCATTACAATAATGGCACTTATCCTCGGTTGAGGCACCTTTATAAGGTTTGGGTGAGCTTTTCTCAATAGCTTTTTCCATTTCCTTTGAAGGTGGAGGGCTTCTTCCCTTTACTACCACCTTTCTTGAACTTCCCCTTGCTCATTTTATTAATATGGAGCACATCCTTGGAAGTGCTAACACTTAGCCCATGTCTCTCTGGGCTTGCACGAGCATCTTGTGCATTTCATGAAAAGAGGTTTTTCATATTATGCATATTGTAGTTTACTCTAAACTTCACATATGCTTTGATTTTCCCCAAGGAATGTTAGACTCGGTCGATAACGAGTTTTTCGGGAATGGTCACCCCTTGCAATTTAAAAGTCTCAATATGCTCAATCAATTTGAGTACATGAGGGCCAACTTTTGGTCCTCTTTTAGGTTCATGTTGAATAATGTGGAAGCCGTCTTATATTTTAAGATCCTAGGAGCTTGTGAAAAACATGGTCACAAGCTTGGCATAGATCTCATAGGCCGTGCTCATCTTATGGCACTCCCTTGAAGATCGACCTCCAACGAGAAGATCAAAACGTTTTTGATCGCGGCGGACTCTTTGTGGCTAGCCTCATAGGCTCGCCTTGCGTGGCGGTTGCCCTTTCATTAGGTGCGGTGGGAGAGGCCTTGGCAAGGTAACGAAACCTGTCGTCACCCGCCGCGACCAAGCGGAGTTGCATATCCCAATTGGTAAAATTAGCGCCATTCTTTCTAACTTGTATCGATCCATGAAGGATCGAAGTTATGAGACATTTGTGAGAGTTGGAGCATAGGTGGTGGTGGACGAATTAGCATTTGCCATTGCGAATAAACAATTATGACTACAAATTTTAAAGACATAAAGGAAATGTCAACATTTATCATTTTAAATACTTGTAAACATTTTAAACAAGTTTTAACATTTAAATAGTGACCTCTACCCAACTATTATAAATGATTCCGAGATCCAAATTCATATCAACTTGGGCACGGTAAGCCGATTCATCCCTTATTAACATAATTCGGTGGATTAACTCTTTAATCGATTCTACATTAGAACTCTCGGTCGATAATATTACTTTAATATTTATCTTAAGCCCGGAACACATGCGGCTACGGTCGCGAATACTTCCGTTGAGCTCAATCCAAATTTTGAAATAATAACATTTATTACCCCACTTACCCAACGTAACAAGTTTAGCACCCCGGTGAGCCGAGCCTACTTCCTTGCGAAATTGGGATTCATGGGTTCTACATTTGGTAAGGCTTAATCTCAATTATTTATTATGAGAGGTCATGTCAATTTATTATCTATCTCGTTTAAGTGAACTAAATCGATGAATCAACGATAATTTTAATTGACACGGTCGAATACTCGATAAAATATGCATGTCATGTTATGGCGATTTGGCAATGCATGCAAACATATTAAATAAAAATGCAAGCATAAAAATAAAACTCCTAGTATGGCCTTTCCTAGAATAGAAAATCATATATTCTATTACAAGTTCGGAAACCAACTCCTTTGGTCCCTTGAACTTCATAAGCACGCCTCCCAAGGTCACCGTCTCTCTCGGAACTCCTTTCCGAATGGCACCGTCTTTGGGAAACTCCGGTTTTACAATTAGTTACAAAATATATAATAAAATTACAATAATTTCCTATTATACATTTGTAAAATAAAATAATACAATAAAAGTGATTCGAGATCACATTAAATTACAACCGAATCAATATTCCCTTACATTTCGGGCAATATCGATTAAAACTAAGGCCATACAAGGAAAAATTACATAATTCCAAATTACATAAACCAAAATATGACATTCATAAATAAAAATTCAGCATTATAATATGTATAAAACATGCTCATGTTAAATGCCAAATCGCTCTACTTAACGGTTTATATCGAATATAACCCGGTTTTACGGAAATGCGTGATAATAACACTTTAAAATCACCAAACAATACTTAAATCATATTTAAGTCCAAGTTAATTATCCCAACTCATTTAGGCCTCAAAAGCTAGTCATCACTCAATTTTGACAATAATTCAACTTGTTGTTATATAATTGCTCATAATTAGACTTTAAAATCATATTTTAATCAAATAAATTCAAATTTAATTACAATAATTTCAAAATTTGAATTTTAAATTTTTGTACATTCTGGAACATTTCCATGACACTCATAATGTCAAAAATCATGGTTTAAAAATTTCGAATCGGTTTTGAGAAAAATGGTTGCGCTTTATCGAATTTATCAAATAAAATACATAAAGCATGTAAAAATTAATCATATTAAATTTTCAACTTTAGATCTGAAATTTAGGACATTTATGAAACCAGGAATAATTTTCTCTTGTCATGAAAATTATTTTAGCTTTATTTGCTAAATTAGTCACTATTTATGCCATTTTTACATTAAAAATCCATAAATCATGCAAGACAAATCACATCAGTCTGAAATTTTCCAGTCTGACAGGAATACATGCATGTGACAACATACTAAACGTTCATCATCAGATTCAAAGCAGAATTATATTTGTTAAATTAGTCACTATTTATGCCATTTTTACATTAAAAATCCATAAATCATGCAAGATAAATCACATCAGTTTGAAATTTTTTAGTCTGAGAGGAAAACATGCATGTGACAACATACTAAAATTTCATGGCCATATTCAAAGCGGAAGTATTTTTAACCATTTGACCTTTATTTATTTCATTTTATCATATAAAAATTATAAATCACACGAAACAAATCCACTTTACATGAAATTTTACATACAGTAAGTAAAATGCATGTGTGATATTGTGTAAAAATGTAAAGGTTATAAGGTAAGTTTAACTATATTTAGTATTTTAAACATCATTTTACTCATTAAAATGTAATAAAAATACTAAAAATCATATTTGAGCACTATAAATTTCCATAAATCATCAAAATGACCTAAAATCATATTAGGACCAGAATATATTGACATGCAAATAACTTTGTGATTTTATCTTATAAAACACAAATTACTAGTTTTCTTTAAGTTACCATAACTCGAAAAAACTAAAAAACGATTATGCATGCAATAACCTTGGCTCTGATACCACTTGTAAGTTTCTTAAACTCGATATTAGACATTTCTAATATCATCTTATTAATAGTTTACTCTTAAACTATTAGGACCTTATGCATGCATAACAAAATATAAAGGAAAGAACTATTTCTTACATTGATTATGAAAATATGGGCACAATATTTGAACTCCTTTCAAATATTGTTCTTGAGCTAGTAAGATGAGGATGAATTCCAAGTCCTTAGTATAAGAACACTCCTATTAGTAGCACCCAAGACAACCCTCTTATCACTACTAAAATACTACACTAATATTATTAGTAGTAACCCTTTTAAAATAAATCTAATATCTCTATTACTACACTAGTAATTTTATTAGAATATATGAACTCAAAGTATTTTATGAACTTCTTAAGTTTAGTGAGAGGTTAGAGAGAAGTAGAGATCTTTGCATAAAATGAATTATATGAGATAGTGTAGTATAAATAAGAGGAAAAACAAGCCCTATTTGTAGACCTGGCAAACGGGTCAACCGGGTCGGGTTCGGGTCGGGTCAGTTCGGGTCTTTCGTTGATTTCGGGTTAATTCGGGTCGGGTCGGGTCATTTCGGGTTTCGGGTTTGTTTCGGGTTAGTTGTCGGGTCAGTTTCGGGTCAACCGGTTCGGGTTATTTCGGGTCGGGTCATTTTCGGGTCAAAGAATAAGAGACAAAAGGCCATTTTAAGTCTTTTCGGCTCAATTAAAGTTATGTTTTATCGGGTCATTTTCGGGTTGAGTGATTTTGGATCGGGTTATTTTCGGGTCGGATCAGTTACGGGTCAAGAAAGATCGGGTCATGTTCGGGTTGGGTCGGGTCTAATCGGGTTTCGGGTCACATTCGGGTGTTGTAGTTCGGGTCAATTTCGGGTCACGGGTCGGGTCATTCGGGTCGGGTCAATCGGGTCGGGTTGCTTTTGCCAGGTCTACCTATTTGGCTTGCTCAAAACCGGTCACACACACACACCCACATGGGTGGGGTGTTGTCATTTTCATATTGTTCTTCACAATGTAAGGTTGAGTGTATGGATTATTGTAGTAATGATTTGTTCTAATTCTTAATTAGAATAAAATACAAACTAAAATCATACCCACCAACACCACAAAAAACCGGTGCACCCATGTAATATGGGTGTCCATTTTATTTTTGCAATTTGTCATTTGTCACAAGTGTGACATGTGACATGTAACATGTAATTAGGCTTATAAATGTACATTTAACAAATTTAAATGCAATTTCATAACAAATAAATTAGACTTAACATTTTAAGTCACATTTTATAATTACATGTAAATAAAATGGGTCCTCTCATATTTGGTTAAAATAATATACAACAGCTTGTAATTATAATCGACCAATTTTACTTATCTCAAATGTTTCATAAACATAATGCATTCTTAGTAATATAACAATTAATATTACCAATATGAATCTTATTTAATCATATTACAATAAGATATATTTCTCACTCACAGTATAAACTTGGTTCATTTTAAGGGATTAATTAATCTGTATCATTATACAATTAATTAATGTACATGATTAGGGAATTGTCATTTAGGTGTGACCTCAAGGGATCAACTGATCACTACCGTCATACGATAGTAACGTCAAACTCAATTGAGCCAATCGTTACCGATTTATGTTGACCAGTTGACTATAATATTCATCATCCCTTTGTATTCTTATTATTGAGATTTAATAATGTGATCGCACTATTGTTGAGGACATTTACTCCAACAGGAGATTCGTAGTCCGTCTACGGAGAAGATTTTCAAAGTGAATGGATCGGACACCGTCTCAAACCATATTATGACGGATTTCAAAATGAAGCGGTCGAGGAAGTTAATTTTATCGACCCAATATATGAAGATTAAGCTTCTCATTCCCATGTTGAGCTACGACATTAACTAAGGCGCTTTACGGGAGGCAACCCGATTTGCTTTTATTTTATTTGCTTTTATTTATTTTATGTAGTTTCTATTTGCTTGTATTAGATTAGTTTCCTTTAATCTAATTTTTTTGTGTTTATGTTTTGTAGGTAAAGAAAAAAAAAACAAGAAGAGCAACAGCCACGTCTAGCAGCAACAACCGCGGCTAGCAGCTACCTCGCGGCAACAGCAGCCTCACGCGGCCACAACCACCACATCGCGGCTCCCTTCTCTGTTTTTCCAGCCGCCCCACGCGGCCGCACCTGACGCCAACCCATCCTTTCTCTTCTTTCTTCTTCGTTATCCGACTAAAACACAGAAAAACAAAAAAAAACAAATTCAACGAGCAGCGAGACGAACAGCGAGATAAGAAAAAGCCAATCCCTTCCCTCACACCAAATTTGTTCATGCTTAATTGAAATCTTTGTTTCTTCTGTCACACAACCAATTTCTATTGTTTTCCTTCAAGCTTAGTAGCAACTAGATTTCATGCCCGTGCGATGCACGGGTTTACGTTAATGTCATTTTCGTAATTTTCCTATAACAATTAACTTATAAAAATAAACTTTTGAAGTTTTAAGGCTATAATAAAATATACTCCGTAATTTTAAAAAAAATAATATTGATATATTGATTCAACTTATTGTATTTTAAACATATGTTACCAACCTTGTCGGGACTCAAATTATATTTGATCTATATTATGACTCGAAAAATAATTCAAAGTACCTAAGAATTAAGCTCTCTAAGACAATGTTTAAGAAACTCAAAAGATTTTGGGTTGATCACCGCACCTTATGCTAATTGTTCGATATACGGCAATTCTACTATTTATGGTTATTAGTATATTCACCACACAAATTATTTTTCAATGTGAAATATATAACATACTAAGAATTACACAAAGTATATGCAAATAATGTGATATTCTATACTGTAATGATAGCATTTTTTTTACCACGAATCTAATTATACTATTTTCATAATTAATACAAAATCTTAAGAGCTCTCTAAAACAATATTATCTTCGTCTTAATCATTTGTTTGCCTTTGACTAAAATACTCTTGAGAAAAAGGCAAACAAATGACCGGGACGAAGGGAGTATTTGAGAGACTTAAATGACTTTGGGTTCATCTCTAAGTTTCAAGGACGACTCTTATTTATAATCGCGTGATCATCCCAGCTTATTATGATATTTCTCCGATGTGGGACAATTCTTCTATTTATACATAGTATATTCACCACACTTGATTACTTTTCAATGTGAGACAAATAACATATTTGGTAGTTACCATTAAAATAATTATATACGATACTTTCTAAATTAATTTTGATGATGTAAATTTCATTAAGGTAGAAATAATAATACAAACTTTTAAGATCTCTGAAAGATAATACTTGAGAGATTCAAAAGATTTTCGGTGAATATCTAAGTTGAAAGATGACTCATTTTCACAATATTTTTTGTTTATTGAATGTACAAAATTTTATATACAAATTATAAACACCACTTGAATATAATATAGGAAATGTATATTGAGATAAATAAAATATTTTTCACTTTACATTTTAATGATATTTTCCTAAATTAATTTTTGATGATGTAAGTTTCACTAATGTAGGTGGATACAAATTTTTAAGAGCTCTCTAAGATAGTATTTAAGAGACTAAAAAGATTATGGGTTGACATCTAAGTTCCAATGATGAATCTTATTTATAATTATAGGATCACCCTACCTTATGATAATTTTCTGATGTGGGACAATATACTATTTATACGTAATATATTTACCACACTTGTATTATATTTCAATGTGGGACAAATAACTTATTAAGTAGTACACCATAAAAACTATTACTTATATAGGATACTTTCCTAAATTTTCTAAATTAAGTTTGATGATGTAAATTTCACTATTGTGGAATTAATAATACAAACTTTTAAAGGTTCATTAAACCAATACTTAAGAGACTAAATGACTCCTATTTATAATCATTCTTAGTATATATATTTTCCACAAATACATTATTTTTCAATGTGAGACTAATAACACATTAAGTAGTTTATCATCAAAATTATTATTTATGATAATTTTCTAAATTAATTTTTAATAATGTAAATTTAACTATTGTGACTATTATAATTCCATTTTGGTAAGACTTATCCAAAACAATGATTAAGAGACTTAAAAAATTGTAGGTTTATACCTAAGTTCAAGGATGACTCATATTTATAATCATAAGATCACCCTATGTTATAACAATTTTTCAATATGGGACAATTTACAATTTATAAGTAATATATTCATCACACATACATTATTCTTCAATGTGGGACTAATAACGAACTAAGTAGTACACCATCTTTTTTCATATACTCTCTCCAATCCAATCCAAAATACCCACCTTCCATTTTAGAACAATCCAATCCAAACTACCCATACCATAAATGAGTAAAATTAGGAGAACCCTATCCTTATATCATACCTATATTTACAAAAATTGTCATTCTTATAACATACCTCACCTAATTTATGTACTACCTCTCTCATCCTTTTCCCATATTACCCTCACCAAAAACAATTTTGTTAAAACTTATGCAAAAGGGTGTGGGTAGTTTGGATTGGATTGAAGGGAGTATATTTATTTCTTAACTGCTACTAAACTGTTATATTAATATTAGAATAATAAAAAAATATTTTAAATGTCATTTACTAAATTTTTAAAGTCGTTTATTAACATAAAAATATAAAAAAAATAGTTTAAAAGCTCGTGCGATGATCATATTTATGATCACTCCACTTTATGATAATTTTTAATGTGGGACAAATTTTGATATTTATACGTAGTATATATTCACGAGCCACGATACCTACATTGTTTTTTTCAATATGTGGAACAAATAACACATTAAATAGTTTACCATCAAAATTATTATTTATGATACTTTTCTAAATTAATTTTTAATGATGTAAATTTCATTATAGTGAAAATTATAATACAAATTTTAAGATTTTTGTAAGACAATATGTAAAAGGCTCAAAATATTTTTGGGTTGAAACGTTAGTTCCAAATATGATTCCTATTTGTAATCATAAGATCACCACCCTGTGATCGATAATTTTTCTGATGTGAGACAATTCTACTATTTATATGTAATATATTCACCACATCTACATTATTTTTCAATGTAGGACATATAATATACTAAAAATTACACAAAATATGTCCAAATAATATGAGTTTCTATACTTTGCAGGGGTTTTTTTCACCACGAATCTAATTATATTATCTTCGTAATTTTTTTTTACAATACTTCAATTTTTTTAATAATACCTTTTAAAATTAATTTTTAATGATGTAAATTTAACAATTGTGAAGATAATAATAGGCAAACTTTTAAGAGATCTCTAAGACAATACTTAAGAGACTTAAAAGATTTTAGTTTGTTATATAAGGTCCAAGAATGATTCATATATTTAATCACAGGATCACCCACCTTATGTTAAGTTTATGATGTGAGACAATTTTACTATTTATACATAGTATATTCATCACATCTACAAACTTTTAAGAGATCTCTAAGACAATATTTAAGAGATTCAAAATTTTTGGGTTGATACATAAAGTTTAAGGATGACTCCTATTTATAATATCATAAGATTACCCACTTTATTATTTTTCCAATGTGGAACAATTCTTCTATTTATATGTAATATTTTTAGCACATCTACATTATTTTCCAATGTGGGACAAATAATAGTTATGAATTTAATTTTTATTTAAAGAGTTTCTAAAAAGTTGAAAACTTGATAATATTATTAGGAAAATAATATAATGTTGAAAAGTTGATAATATTATTAGGAAAATACTTAATTTAAAAAATATAATAAAAATCTAAGAGTTCAACCATAACTTGGAAAATATATGTATGAATTTATTTTTTACTTTAAGAGTTCCTATAAAGAGGGAACCACTCACGTGCCTCGAAAAAAGCCTCTTTTTTCGAGTTTTTGAAACCCTAAGAATAGGAATTTCGGAATTTTCGAAATTTTGGGTTGAAGTAGTCGATTTGGGTCAATTTTCAGCAATAAGGAGATTACATTAGCATTACTCATCATAAAGGGGCAAATTTCTCATCTTTTGGGTAAAAATTTCATACTTTGTCTCTTCCTTTTAATTTTATGCTTGAATTTTCATTCTAGCTTTAATTTAAAGGAATTATCATTGTTTCTTGAGTTTTGTTGGTGAATTATTGATCTTGTGATTGAATTTGTTGAAGTTGTTCCTTGTTGAGGGAGATTTGGAGTTGTAAGTGAGCTTTGTTGTTGTTCTTGTGCACTTGGAATTTTTCTTGTTGTGGCTTGTTGACATTGTCGGGATGAGAACCAATAAGCGAGCCACCACCGTTTCTACCTCACAACCTCCCACCAAAACACAAAAAATTACCCACACCACTTCAAAAACAACCACCATTATTCCTAGACGAATACCCATTCCTAAACCCGATTCTTTAACACTTACACAAGGCCAAATTTGGGATGATTTACATGAACGTCATATGACGGAAATCCGATTCCTTTGTCATGATACGCTCGAAAAATTGGGTATGCTTGATGTAGTGAAGTCTTTGTTGAAATGTGTTGGTTTGGAGAATTTCATGGCTAAGGGAGCTCACACTTATAGGAGGTACACTTTAGAGTTTTTATCCACCTTAACATTGTCGGGAGAGTCCAATAAAACTCCTAAAATCACCTTCCGTTTGAAAGGAAAGCCTCATTCTTTGACTTATGCGGGATTGAGAAAATTTTTTGGTATTAAGGAGATGAGTAAGGTGACATATAAGGGTTTAGGTAAAGAGGCGGAAACTCAATGGTGGAAGGAGTTGACGGGTTTGGATACAAAAGAGAAACAAGGTGAAATAAGCTCAAAAATCCCTCATCCTTGTCTTAGGCTTGCTCACCGTTTGATAGTCAATAAATTCCTTTGTAAAGGAGAACCCACTAAACTCCCTCGTGTCCAATTTGGTTATTTATGGGCTATGACTCCGGAGGGTGAGGGTGTCCCCGATTGGGTTGCTCTTTTTGTGAAATCTTGCTTACGATTGGGTACTAAGAAGGGAACTAGGATTGGTGGTGGGGGTTTGGTGACTTTGATAATGAAACATTTGAAGATAGATGTGGGGGATGATGAAGTGCCTTTGATGGATAGCTATCTTTTGGATATTCCTTGTTTGATCCAAGCTAAGTTGTTACGGCCTCGGTTGGTAGAGGGTACTTATTTTTGGTGTTAGGGTCCCAAAAATGATCCTTATTTGAAAATTCCTTCTTCGGAGGACGAGCCTTTGACTTATGGGGAAGTGACGGAGGATTTCTTTGTTAGACCCGATCCTGATCTTGATCCTTTAATGGATGGAAAAGATGGAAGTGATGATGAGGGCTCCGATGAGCTTAGTGGGGGTAGTAAGACTCATGAAGATGCGGAGGGTAATGGTGATGGTTATGGTGATAGAAGTGGTAATGATACTACGGCTACACGGTCGGTTGCTACTACTTCTGTGGCTACTTATGATCAAGTTTGGATGAAAGAGGTTGATGCTTGGAGGAAGGAGGTGGATGTTAGGCAAGTTAGGACCGATGATAAGCTCGCCGCACTTTCTAATATGCTTTTGGAGACACATGAGCTTGTTTGGTCTTTGAATAGTAAGTGGGATGACTTTGCTAAAACACGGGAACTTAGGGAGGCGGATCATGCCTCTAAGAGCGATGGTACCGGAGATCCCTCTGGTCCTTGAGGTACTTTGGTATGTTTTTCTTTCTCTTTTCCATGTCTTATTTTTTTTTTGTTCCTCACATTGAGGGCAATATGAAGATTAAGTGTGGGGGAGGTAATTCCAAGTTGTATATATTTTATTTTGTTTAAAAAAAACAAGAAAAAAAGCATATTTGGGGATTTTAGTGCTTATTCCATGTCTAGTTTAGTAGGGGTTAATAAGGTTATTTTGATGATTAAATGATGGGTTAAGAAGCATATTTGGGGATTTTAGTGCTTATGTCTTGAGTGTTGGTTTGGTAATGGACTTGAGTGTTTTAATGGGGTAATTTGATTGATTTCTTGCTATGAGTGGAAAAGGGCTTCTTTAGAGGTTAGTATTGGGCTAAGGATGTCATGAGAGTGTTGATTTTGAAGCAAGTCAAAGCCCAAAACAATGAGTCAAAATGCGTAAAAGAGAAGAAAAGCAGGCTGCATGGCGCGGCTACTAGCTTGCTACACGGAGAGGCTAGCTGCGTGGAGAGGCTGAGCATTGGATTCCGACGACTCTTCTAATTCCTCTTTAATTCAGCCATTATGCTCATACTTTATGAGGTTTTATGAGGATTTATGAAGATGCTCTTTGAAGACCTATAAAAGGAGGGATTGTTGATCACTTTAGGGATATCTTCTTCCATCTTTTAATCATCATAATACATAGAAAATAATTTAAATTTCTAGTTTGTTTTAGTTATTTTGTATGGAAGGCTAAGTTCTACATCTTGGAACAAGTTTTTTAAGCCAAGTTAGTTTGAATTGTAAAACTCTTATTCTATTTTTATTTCATTTTTTAGAGTATTAAATTTAGTTTGCATTATTGTTGGTTTGTTAATTATGCACCTAGAATGATCAACTAGTTGTCATTAGTTAATTAGTCATTGCTAGATTAAATGAATGAATCTTTTGTTTGTTTATCTATTCCATTGTAGCAATTATAATTCATCAAATCGTATGCTTTCATCATCGTTGAGTTATAAAGGACTAAATTTGTATGAACCAAAGTGAAGCAACGCTTGTTTTCTTCATTCGTTTATCTTTGGTAAATTCCATCGCTTTAATCTACAATCTCGATACAATTGAGCGCTTAACTAAATTGACGATATTGTAAGGAATATTTGTTTACGCTTGTAACTAATAATCATTCATAAGTGGAATTAGAAGTCAACAACTTCATAGCAAATTAAAGTACTCAATATTGAAATAGAGTAGAAGGTTCAATGATCAATTCATAACTTGTTGGTGGAAATTACTTGGTCCAAGAATCATTCTCATTTTTTTTATACACTTTCAATTATTATATTTTCTTTATATTACATTTCACTTTTGCTTTAGTAAACTTAGAACATCAACATATCAAAACCCCCCCTTTAGTTACTTGCTTTTACACACATTTAATAAACAAAACATCTTCCTTGTGGGATCGACCTCTACCAAAGACGAAGCTACGCCTGGGCCGTAGGGGCCCTGGCCCGGGCTAAGATTTAAGGAATAAGTAAACATTAAGTAGGATATTGTACAAAGAAGTGAATGAGGCGTAGTGGTCAGGAGAATAGAACAAGAGTGTCATTGTTGCCATGTGATTCTGAGTTCGACCCACACAAGACGCAAATGTTTGTTTTTTGCTTCTTGCTTTTTTTGGACTATATGCAAATGCTTGTTTATTTCATCAAAAATAATATTTGTATAATCTTAATCCCACTTTAAGTTATAATAAAACCGTCTTATAAGAGATTTGTTATTATTTATTTTTGAGTTATATTCATCAGATAAGATATTAATAAATCACTCTATAAAATATATAGTAAGTTTGTTGAAAAAGAATCAATGTATCCCTCGATAATTAAACAAGAATAATATAACTCCGTAATTTTTAAGTTCTAAATATTAATTTAAATAGCATATTAAATATAAACAATGTTTCCCTTTGCACAAAAAAAATATTAACAACGTTAACATAATAGTATGAGGCCCTTTATAAATGTGTATCATCGATGAAATTGAAATCGGCCCTGGGTCATATTTCGTCCTAGCTTCGTCCCTGCTCTACTTACACTTACTATTAGTTTGTGTTTGTAGTAGTTAAAAATACTAATTTGGAGACTCGCGACAAGTCTAACCAATGTTGCTGACTTGTTCCAGGTGCTGACTTATTCCAACTACTGACTTGTCCCTGCTGCTGACTTGTTTTAGCTGCTGGTGCAATCCTTGCTTATGTTTGTTGGCATTGTGTGTTTCTTAATTTGTAATCTAACGGCCCTTCTCGATTCACGTCATCAATCTACCATGTCCTTGATGAACCACTCGTACGATGCCACATGTACAAGTGGTAAAAGTGTAAATTTTGGCTATAACAGTGTGGATACTGATTTTTCTTGGGCTTGATATCTTGAGACACATACCCATACCATCCTTGTCTGGCATATCGCTACTAGTTTATTGTGAGCTCATCTCAATCGGCATCCTGATAACTTGAACCCAGATGATCTATTTGTTGCAACAAGTCTGTCAAAATAATGTACTTACCTTGTGGCTTTTGTGCCCGAGTTGTTACCAGATTAGATGAACACGATATTCAATATCATCGATCAATACTATAATATTGGAAACGAATTCCTTTTTCAAGGAATGTTCTAACATGGAAACTAAGTATGAAAGAATGAGGTCCGTAGAAGTTCAAGATAAAGACGACAATGACCGTATCCTGAATAAAGGGATATGGCTCGGGAAGTCGCTCATAGATAGAATGAGCTCTGATGAATCCTTGTGGGAAATGCTACAAGAGTTTTGGGCGGAGTTACTCCTATATATGGCTCCCTCAGATGATGTTGCTGCACATATTAAACATCTCGCTAACGGAGGCGAGTTAATCACTCACCTCTGGACTTTGCTTACTCATGCCGGCGTCCTTAAAAGAGGTTGAACCGATTACGCTGGCATGTCAATTATGTTGTGTTTAATTCAGATGATCATTTTTCTCTATACATGTTTAAGTCCTCCTGCAGAGGCTTGATATTCACTCTTTTCTCATTGTTTCCCTTTGATGTGTCCATTCATCTATTTGTAATACTTCTAATCAATTGGATATAAATGCCCCGATGTTTTTGGGCTCAAATTAAACGAACTGATCTGAATTTATACAACCTGACTTAAAAAGAAAGACCAACAATCAACTTAAGTGAACAAAACTTAACTTAACTTATAAGATCACGCCAATTAGGGGTGGTCAAAGATAAGGGTCAGCCCGGTCCGACCCTCCCTTCGGGCCACCCTCTTCCCTGGCCTGCATTTTTATATAATGCGTACCTATTATATTACTTTTTGTATCATTTTTACATTAATTTATATATGGTCTCTCAATAAGGTTATTGAAAGACCGTCTCTCGGGAGACATACTGATATTTAAATTAGATACTAAATTTGCTACCTGTTTTATTTAGACTCTAATTAGCTATCATTTTAGTTTGGCCTCCTATGTAGAGACTAAGTATATTTTTTGTCTCAACATTAATCGCTAAGTTATATATTTAGCAACCGAGTTTTGGACAATTGTTAAATTAGTTTCCTTCTTGTAGCGATTGAAATGGAGTTAATGAATTAATGGTGATAGGGACGCATTTGGTGGCAAATATATTAGTTTTGGACAACTATGGTGTTGACTCCTTTGTTACTTTCGTACATGGTTGGCCTAATGACGAATCTAAGAAGCGAGTTGTTCGTTGTATGGGGGTTCCTTTTGCTAGCTGGGATGGCCAGTTATGGCACCATAAGCGCTTTCCAACTTGAGGACAATGAAACTGCCGTGGATGTCTATGTGCAGGGGTTCTTGAAATGCTGCTTTGTTTTCGGCATGATTATTGGATTCAATGGTTCCCTAATCCCTACTCACTTATGGTGGCCTATACTTATTTTGATCCCGTTTCTGTTCTTTAGACTTGCTGACCGTGTATTTTCTCTGGCTTATGCGAGTAAGAAAGGCTTACTACTAGGAGTCGGTACTAAGGTGGGAATAGTTGGAGAATTCATGGCATGGGATATGCAGATGACGCTCCAAGCTGAAGAAGAAGCAGTAGCTGCTGATCCTAAGAGTATGGACGGGTACCGATATTTGGTGGGAATGAAATACATCGATGACCTAGTATTTGAATTTGTACCACCTTGCTACCGCAGAAATTTTGAAAAAAACGTGTACAAAAAGAATATTATTACCACCCAAGAAATTTGGCAATGTGGAGGTGATTTGTTGAACACAAGGGGTGGGGATCCTGAAGGGAAGCTTAAGGACACATGCCTCTCTTTCGCGCTCTTTTGGATGATTTTACGGAGATACACAGGATATCCCTTGGTCGAAGTGGATATGCGTGAGGAAAAAACATGGAACTTCTTTCGCTATGGACTAACACCAGAAATCTCAACAGCTACCTGTGAAAGAGCTTTTAGGGTGATTGAGGAGGAGCTCAGCTTCCTCTACGACTACTTCTATACCAAAAATTTCGTTATATACTTAAATGGAACTCGGATTATGATCTTTAGATTCCTTGTTATGGTTGCATTTTTAGTGATTGCACAATTAATCTTACTGAACCATCAAGATATTCATTTCGTAAAAATCTCAGATCACCTGCCAATCTTCAAGATGGACGTTGTAATCACCCAGGTCGTCATTTACGCGATGTTGATATTTGAATTAGTATTCATGATCCATTTCCTGCTCATAACACAATGGTCTAGAGTAGAGTGGGTGTGCACCTATGTGCGAAAAGAACTCTGGAAAAGCCAAACCTGGAAAGACAAATGTTATAGATGGGCAATTGAGCATATATGTCGACATTCATTACGAAGAACCTTTAAACATTGGAAACGAGAAATTGATCAGTACTCTCTTCTCGATTCCCATGACTATAATTTTCCCATGCATTCTGTTTTTCGTTGGGTTCTTCCCATGGAATTATTTGATATAAGCAAATTGGGCCGAAAGGCAGGCAAGCCAATCACATTTTCTCTAAATTTGAAAGCAACACTTGTATCATCTCTTCATACAAATGGAAGAAAATTGACAAATGGAATATCTTCACTCCGGAAATATGGTATGGATACTGATTTTTCTTGGGCTTGCAATCTTGAGACACATACCCATACCATCCTTGTCTGGCATATCGCTACTAGTTATTGTGAGCTCAGCTATCTCAATCGGCATCCTGATAACTTGAACTCAGATGATCTATTTGTTGCAACAAGTCTGTCAAAATACTGTGCTTACCTTGTGGCTTTTGTGCCCGAGTTGTTACCAGATCAGAGGAACACGATATTCAATATCATCAATACTATAATATCTGAAGCCAATTCTTTTTTTAAGGAATGCTCTAACATGGAAGCTAAGTATGAAAGGATGAGGTCCATAGAATTAGTTCAAGATAAAGACGACAATGACCGTATCCTGAATAAAGGGATATGGCTCGGGAAGTCGCTCATAGATAGAATGAGCTCTGATGAATCCTTGTGGGAAATGCTACAAGAGTTTTGGGCGGAGTTACTCCTATATATGGCTCCCTCAGATGATGTTGCTGCACATATTAAACATCTCGCTAACGGAGGCGTGTTAATCACTCACCTTTGGACTCTGCTTACTCATGTCGGCGTCCTTGAAAGAGATTCAACCGATTACGCTGGCATGTCAATTCAGGGGCGGATAAGGCCCAGTTCAGCCCTGAGTGGTGGAACCGGGCCTCCAAATTTGGGCCCAAACTCATAATGCTTACCTTCTCAATAAATAAAAAAATATAAAAACTACAGTTAAGTAAGCGTTTAATCACCGTTAATCACGGCCAATATTAGTCATTATTAGCCCTTAAATATTCCCCTTTCCCAAATGTTCTCCTTACCCAAATAGCTTTTGGATTTCCACCGCAAAAGAAATCAAACATTCAAGTGTTCAACTATATAACTATGAATCTGAAGCACAAATTCACAATCACGTTTAATTTCAATTTTCCTTTGAATCATATTGACCATATAAAAAATTAACATCTAGATATTACTTCAATACAATACTTTGTTTTGAGAAAAAATCAACCAAAACGCATCAATTTAAAGGCAGAGGAGAATATCGATAGGGTAAACACTAATGGAAAAAACCCCTATTGCGTCAGTTGTAAAGGGTCTATTGCGTCGGTTTTTGACTGACGTATATCGATGGGTCGTATTTGCTATGCGTCAGTTGTAGGAACTGACGCAAAAAAGAACCATTTGCGTCAGTTGTGTTTCAAAAACTGACGCAAAAAAAGAACCATTTGCGTCAGTTGTGTTTTAAAAACTGACACAATTGTATGTACAACTTACGCAAATAGTTCAACATTTGCATCAGTTCTTTGAGGAACCGATGCATTTTCTTTATTAAAATTTTAAAAAAAAAAATTATTATTATTTTGCCAATGAAATGTTTTTATTAATATAATAATTAATTACAAACAAAATCAATGTTTAACATACAATTGCCATTACAAAATCATCAATACTCAAAGCTAACCAAATAAGCATATTCTAGTCGGACGAATTAGTTTATGCTACAAATATTCTCCATGATCCAAGACTTGATTTTACGCATCAACAATTTCTTAGGCACGTCTAATAGTGACCAGCCAAATTCGATACACCTGGGCCTGCAAAGAACAAAAAAAAAAAAATTATGCTACATATGTTGAGATACCAGGCTCTAAACAGGCTCTAAACAGGCTCTAAACGGGCATAGGGAGTTCTGTTATAATGTAAAGATACCAGCTAAAATGGTGGGCTGCACGTTATGGATTCATCACTTAGCCAGCCAACAAGCAAAAGGAAGCAACACTAAAATTGGTCGTTCTTTCTTGTTGTCATTTTTACCTAAAAATTCTCGTCGTCATTTTTATCGCCGTTTCTTTAATTTCTCTTTAGTCTTTGGTTCAATTTATTACGCATTAACGCACTCCTTACCCCAAAAGAAAACAAGCGCTAGTAACATAATTTAAGATGTACCTGGCCCATTCACCGGTAGCAGCACCACCTCTTAATCCAAGCCCCGCCCAAATTAACTGCAAACGTGCAAAACAAAATGTCAGGAACTCAGGTATGCAAAGGAGTATGTGTTACACTGTCACTATTATCATGCAATGGAGGCATGCACAAAAAAGCTTCTTCTAGAATGAAGTCAAGCAGTAACAGAACACAAGCATGACAGTTAAAGAACTTTCAGCGCCAATGTTACTCAACTGTAGCCATGACTTGAGGAGCATCCTCCCTCTTCCAGTAATCCAGTGTGCTACCTATACAACCAAAATTGCGACAACTAATGGAATTTATACAAGAATGAAACTTATGTACATGAAATCTAATGATAATTATAATCACTTCACAAATGCTGTGAAGATCCTATGACATTGGAACTTTATCAACTGAAACAACTACGCATAGTCTAAGGGGTTGTTTGGATACCCACTTCAAATCACATGAATTGGAATTCATGGGAAGTGCAAATATGGGGTCTTGTTTGGTTGACAAAAAACATGGGAAGTAGAACTTCCCATGAATTACACAACAACCACCACCACCACCACCACCACCACCACCACCACCACCACCACCACAACAACCACAACCACAACCACCACCACCACCACCACCACCACCACCACCACCACCACAAGAACAAGAACAAGAACAAGAACAAGAACAAGAACAAGAACAACAACAACAAGAACAACAACAACAACAACAACAACAACAACAAGAACAAGAACAACAACAACAACAACAACTTAAATTACCATGATATCACAGTACCTAATTAATCAGAAATCAATGATTATCGGAACTTCACAGAACTTGCTGACAACAATACAAGGCAAGCAGCCCACCAAACGGCCATGCACCAGCAGTCCAGCATAAAGTGTGCAGATGAGGGTAAGTCTAATCGACTCCACGAAGGAGCAAAGTAGCAGAGATATGTCTCTGAAGTTTGGACAACAAAATAAGAGCAATAAAGTCATTATTATTCAAAGATAAATATAATAGAATATGAAATTCTTTCTGCCTGCATCAAATTCACCAAACAAGCCTTCCTTGAGCTCTATAAACAATCATATATGCAGTACTAAACACAAGCAGCTCTATAGGCGACTATTATAAAAATTGATCACATCTCTCCAAACACTACGTTATGCAAGTCATATTATTCGTATGAACCCTCTATATGCTCAATTTACTATCAACTTTTTCTCAATAACTTCAACTCAATACAACTCAACAATCCTTGTAAAAAACAAAATGGACCTATCTATAACGAAAGCCCCAATTTTTCATATGAAGCATAACTTTGAAGTCTAACAGAGAAAAAATATACTATATTTCATTTCTAAAAAATCTAGGCAACTCAATTAATTCATTTTAGCTACTTATTAGGACAAAGGATCCTCTTAGTATCATAAGTGCCCTAGCAATAAAACGTAGAACAAGAAAAGTAGTAGCTAAAATAAAGCAAAAGAATATGAAACTGAGAACAAGGCATCTTAACCGTCAAATTGACATTGCAACAACCCCTATTTTAAAAGATCAATGCTGCTACCGGCCTCATATTTTCTATTAGAATAAACATAACTATTGCACAATCTAATGGACTAATATGCTGTCCAATACTGTTCAAATAAACAATATTAAGTTTACTATCACATGAAACCAAATATAGAGTAGAATGAATGCTTTTTCTAGACAATAATGAAGGTCTGCTATCACAAGAATCCACCCTATATATAAAAGCTGAGTTTTTTCCAGCATTCCTATTGGCTGGAAAAAACTCACTTTTTCCTCCTTTTTTTATGGCAAGTGGGACCCACGGCAGTTTACATAACAATTAATTACCCTCTCTCCTCTCCACACCAATTATCTATAATATGACATTACCTAAGAGTATATAATATGATATGATTATATAATATGATGACCTATGATATTATATAAATTTTTTACACTACATTCCAGCAGTACAATATAAATTTACAATAAATTTGTGATCAACAAATTAAGAGAAACAAAACTTTTTCTAAAATTAAATTTGATGTGGTAAATAACAGTTTCAAACACATTAAATAGAATTAATAATTCAAAAGTTCCTTCTAAATATAAATTATTAACAATCGATTATAATTTATCCATGATTATCAAATAGTGATCAATAAAATATATGAAAATTAGTATACTACTCCGATGTATTATGGAAAAGGTGTAAAATCAGTTTTGTGAATGTAGGATACTTTTACCAGTTTAATAAAAAAATATAGAAAATGAAAAAAAAGTCACCATTTGTAGATTTTATTTTTTTAAAAAAAATTAAATGAAAAAAAAACATTTAGACCAAATATTACAAGAATCCTCATGCAACTACAAGAAACAATTACATGACTAATTTGACGCCGGGTCGAGCAGGATTGCACCAACCATTGTTGGGGTCTTGCTGAAAAGTACAACCAACGAGCTTTAACGGGATGTCAGTTGTACAATCGTGGAGATATGAATGAATTGATTAAATCAAACAACTAAACAAGCAATTATGATTGAGGTATGGAGGAGGTGAACTGTAAACATATTTGATATATTAATAAAATTAAAGGAGGCGGCTAGAGACGAGAGAAATACAAAGGGTTTTGGTAATGAGAGTTAAGCTTTGTGGACTTATTAGCTCTAAAACGAGACAATGTATACTGGGATGTTTGGGTAATGAGCTGAGTATTTCAATTTGTGTTGTAGTCCTCCCAATCTTTACCCAAAATTACGGTCGGTGTGTGTCACGTACAATCAGTAGAAAAAGTGACAACTTTTTTTTAATTAGTAATCACTTTATATGGCTAGAAAATGATCTATTTTTTTAAAGTGGTCACTATTTATCAAAAAATGATTAGTATTGACTAAAAAGTGGTCACATTTTGCAAAAAATAACGCGGGATACGACCTTCGAATCTAATAATTAATCAATGCACTATTTATACTCATACTTAGATCAACTTATGTATGACATCAAACTCTAAAGAAATACGCATTTGGCTACAATTTAAGTTTATTTTATCATGAGAGAAAATAAAGTAAACATAAATTATTGACTTGGATGAAAATATATAATCCTAAAATTTTTAGTATATGAAATAATAAAAATATAACAGTTAAAATAAATTTAAGCATTACAATGTATAAGGTAAATATTCGTTTTTTTTTTCATAAAAGTAGCATACCCTTAGTTTTTATATATTTTTTTTTACAAAATTTATCTTTTAGAATTCAAGATAATAATATACTTCCTCCATTTTTTTTACTTATCTTTCAATTTCTCTATATAATATGAGAAGTATTTTTTTTTGAAGTGAGAAGATAAAAAAATGAAGGATATATATATTGATTATTTATTTAGTACATTCATGATCATTATAAAGTTTACCAAATTTTCTCAATATGATCGATGTGACGTTGACTGTGTGACTAAGGTCCTAATTTTTCAAATGATAGCATTCAAATAACACATCCATTATTTGGTAACGACATTATAAATATCAAACAATATTCATGTTTCACTTTAAGATAATACCGAGTTATTTTAAACAAAGTTAAACAAATAATTGGGACGAAGATAAAAGTGTATTACTACATTTTACCCAATTAAAAAATTTAGATTTTAGAGTACACCTTACTTTTAAACTTTATAATATCAATTATGAAAATACAATCCGTGCATTTTTACACGGGCATAAAACTAGTTGATCTACAATAAGAGGTGCTCTTTAGAAACAACCACCCATCTCATTTAGTGTTTGAACAAACGCATCTGAGTATTTTTTTTTTGTGGCAGCAAACAGCCAACTTAAAAACAATATGCTGGTGTACTAGTAGAAAGACAAAAGACTCAGTAAATTCGACTACAGCGGTGCTGTAACACTAACGATATCTGGACAGTACAACCTACAAAGTTAACTGTAAGAATTCTAGCAAAATAGTAAAAGATTAAGAGACAAACTTAAGCCTAATATAGCAATAACATCATACACCAACCTAATTGAATAAAAAAAACCAATCTCATGAATCCTAACAATCAAATACATCAATTTAGTCCTAATAATTCACACACAACAACGATTATACTATATTTAGCATAATTGAGTAGTATAGTCGATTACCCATAAACCGTAATTAAATAATATAATCGATTTGAAATAAAATAAAACTATAAAACTATACCTAACAAGGACGTCCAAAATTAGGGCTTTTTTCAGAGCATTCACCATTTTTATGCCAATTAACTGAATGAAAACGATAAGAAAATGAAAAAAATACAAAGCAATTGCGATTAGTAATAATAATTACAAATACTCCGTAAGTTGGAAAGAAAATTACCAGTGCTTTCTAGGGTTAACAAACAGGGGTTTAAAGGTAAAGGAGTTCGACGGTGATGATAAAAGGGACTCAGATCTATGGATTTGCAGAAGACGGTTTCGACAGAGATGTAGATAACGAAGGAGAGAGATCAAGGATATAGAGTTGTGGTTAAAAGAACTTACAACAAAAAAAATTAGAGGAGACGGCGGCACTGGGGTCGGCGGCGAGATCGGCGGTGGGTCGGAGGTGGGGCGACGATAGGGTGTGGTGTCGATTGAAATAGGGAATGGGGAAACGGCGTGTTTATTTTTTTCGAAGGAATTAATGGGGAAAGGAAAGGAACGTGTTGACATAGTATGGGAATTAGCATTTGCATCGGTTTCATTACAACTGATATAAAAAAGTAGTATTAAATAAGTCGGTTTAATAAAATAACTGATGTATTTGATCAAATAAGTCGGTTTAATAACATAACTGATGTATTGACTATAAGGCAAAAATGGATTCCCGCCAAAATAAAGTACTTTTTGCGTCAGTTTTTGTAGAACCGACGTAAATTGAGTGACGCAATAGGTGTTTTTTCTACTAGTGAAATTTGCTTTTTAATTGTTAATATGATTAGAATATACTCATATTAACATTAATTTTATGAGTTTTAGTTTAATTTGTTGTGTATCAATTATTCATCTCAATTCTCAAGTACTCATATGCACCGTTGACGATATCTGAGACGGGCATTAATCTTACTACCAGATTCGGATGATTCTGGCCAAACTTTAGTAAGATTGCTTTGGTTAATTTCATAAGTTTCATTTATTCATGTTGTATTTTAATGAAGGTTTGGTGTTCAAATTTGAGCAAGAACGACTTAACGGATTAGCATTAATAGCTATATAAAAGGATTTTTTGAAGAAGGTTGACTATGAAAGTTTGATCGATATATTTACTTAAAAAAAGGCTCGTAGGAGGATTATTTTCAAGTGATTAAGTAGTGTTTTGATTAAATGGAACATGTAACCAAAATTTACTCGTGCACTTTTATTCCTAAAGTAAATGGAAAATTGACATTATATTCCACCAAGTTTCAACCCTAAGTTTTAGGGCCTCGACTTTTTTCTTGCACCGGGCCTCTAATTCTTTTAAGACGCCCATGTGTCAATTATGTTGTGTTTAATTCAGATGATCATTTTTCTCTATACATGTTTAAGTCCTCCTGTAGGGGCTTGATATTCACTATTTTGTCATTGTTTTCTTTTGATCTGAATTTATACAACCGGACTTAAATTAAAGACCAACAAAAAAAAACAGGAGTCTAAATTGTCTTTTTATTGAACATGCACCCTTCAATTTTACTACGAAAGTAGAGTCCGTCCTTGTGAATCCTAGGATGGAGCAAATGCTCCACCAATCGAAAATATTACTTCGTAAATACTAAGTTGAAAACCCGTGTGGTGGATAAGTAAGAAAATTCAATTTTCTAAAAAAACAAAAATAAAAATGTTTATACGTGAATTTTGCTAATGATAACTAAGACGATGTCCTCGTATAATTGTTGTTTTTAATATTAGTGGTGGCAAAAAAGTATTATTTGTGAACAAAAGATCTAAACTGAATGCTCGATTTGTATATATTATATCGACCTAACCCCCATGTGGCTTAAATAGTACATAAAATATTTATCTTTGTATGTGTAGTATGTAGGATAAGTAAGGTCGACCCACGGAGAAACTGAAAAAACTAATTAATATTATTATCAACTAACTTAGTACGAGTACTTATTTACATATTAAACACTATTAACATATTGACGATCTAGAGATGGTCCATTTGTGATTTAAACTAAACCAAAGGAACAAAATATTAATACTAATTTCCATATATATACAAGTGAAGTCAAATACCCCACTAAGCCAATTTTCTTGTGGCAATTTTAGGTTGTTAACCGATTATAGATTACGTTAAACCTCAAGTATATTTATGGATTAACTGCGGAATTCAAGATAACAAGAGTTCTCTATCTTTTGTAAAATTACAACCGCCACGAACCAAGCCTCGACAGATTCTAAACTAACCAATTAGTGTAAGTTTGTCGCACCCTACTAAAAGACCGGTTTAGTAGCATTATCGAACCAAGAAGACGTCATAAAACCAATTAACCCATAAGTGTTGTCAATACCTAAAAATTAACTGGCCAATTTCACTTCTAACTTAAACTAACCCCACTTCGAATTGATAAATTTAAATTAGTTACTACTCGTATGATGCAACTCAAACTAAGCAAGAACTATACAATTATCATAGTTAACAATCCCTAACCATAATAAAATAAGAAATTACAATACTTGAATTTGCAACTTACAATTAAAGCAAGGTAAAACTTTGGATATTAATAACTAAAATATTGATAATAAACAACTATCGGTTTTCAATATTAAAATTAGGCTCTGTTTGGCAAGCTATTTTAGGTAGCTAATTTGACTAAAGTAACTTATTTGACCAAAATTTCAGTTAACTTATTTTTCTGCAGCTGTTTGGCAAATAGTTTATTTGAACAAATGAGGGAAATTTTACGAGATTTTACAACCTATAACTCAATATTTACGACTATTACGAGATTTTAACTTCGGAGAGAGAGCACGGAACAAAGAACAAGAAGTGAGATTTTAATTGCGGAAATAGAGAAAGGAAATGACCAGAAACATGAGGGATAAAGTACTTATATATGGCACACAAGATTAGATCTAAATCATTGATTTCTAATATTTCCTCATATTCAATGTAATTTTCCCCTTTTATTTGGGTTCTTAAATTAAGAAAATGAATTTAGACCACACAAAACACCCAACCTCACATACAATTGAATATGGATCACTCAATACACAAAACCTAACATCCAAAATAGAAAATAGGCAAAAAAAAAAAAACTTGAATAGCCCAGCTTTGTAATCACATACTCACCTTAAGTCACTAGACTTACTCCAATTATATGTACACAAAGGCAGGATCCTGTGACTTTGGTTCATGAAGTGAGTTGGTGCTCTCAACCTCAGACATTGAATCAAGGAAACCTAAAGTTGCGATTTTAAAAATAAATAAAACAAACAAAACTTGACATCAAAAATACGAACTTAGTTTGGACTACAACTATATTTAAATTTTTGCATTTACCAAACATTGAATTGGACTTGACATGAAGGCACAATTAAATCTAGTGGGTGGTGTACTCGATCGAGTAGAAGTTTACTCGGTCGAGTGGGTGGTGTACTCGGTCGAGTGAGCTGCCAATCGGTCTAGTGGGAAGAGCTGGAAGTTTTGGGTTTTTCCTTGTTTGTTTTTACTCGAGTGAGTAGGATAGTGACTCGGTCGAGTTAAGGGTCACTTTGTCGAGTGAGATAGTTACTCGACCGAGTAAGTGTCGGATTCAGCTCTTCTTGTTTTCTCCAACTAGCTTTATATTTTATTATATGTTTGGGATTCTTATTGTTTCTTATTCCTTAATTCTTCATATTAGTATCATTAAACCTCTCTCTCAACTCATTAATCATCATTTAATCAAATCTCTCATAATCTCTAAACCTCTCCTTAATCTTTTTTTGGGAATTTGTTGATCATTGTTCTTCCTAAATCTCTTTGTTATTTCTTTGGTATGATATCCTTATCTCTTATCTTTTAATTGTCTTTCATCGCCTTTTAGGAAAAACTAGATTTAATATGTTGATTAGATTGATTTTAGGGATGAGATTATTTAGGTGTTATTAGTTTATATTGAGTAGACTTGATTATATTGTTTATCCTATGTTAGATTGATTATCTTAGCTGAGATTATTGTAATTACTAGAGTATAATTTGGGGGACATTAATATAGTTGAGGGAATTGTTGATGATTATCTTATAAATTGGGGGAGTGTGCCACTGTGTTTAAGTGAGTTTTGAAAATGACTGGTTTAGAAAATGTTTGTCCTAGACAACCGTAGTGTGGTTTTAGGAGTGTTGACTCGAAGTGGAGAAATGATTTTGACTAGACACTTGGACAGAGTTTCGACTCATTTCGAGCTACTTTAGGCCACCTTTGCAAATGTTTTACCGTTTTAAAAAAGATTTTGATTTTGAAAATTTTGTCATGGTTTATTTACAAAAATGGCGATCATGTAAGGGTTATACACATTTAAACAGGCAGAATAACGGTATGCTGAGTGCATTTAAAATGGTTTTGGCTTAAAGGGTGGGTTTCCATTCCAAGCAATCAAACTCAGGGTCTGTGGAGAGGTCCGCGCCCAACATGAGTAAAGCCGGTTCCTAGTCCATTCACCCGAGTAGTGAAAGCCCTTGGTGCTAACATGAGTACACACCGTGGTATGGTTGACATCAATCGTTATCCATCCTTAGGCCCAGATAAGAATTTGGACCGTTCAGACAGGACGATTGGTCGAAAGGGTTGGGTTAGGCCTAGGAAGGCCGAATAAAACGACCTAAGAAGGTCGAGTAATGAAAACCGACAACTGTCTCATACATACTATTCCTTAACCTTGTTCAAGTTTCACCCTGGGTGCACGTAAGTGTGTTTTCCCCAGCAAAGTCGCCAAACTATGATACACGGGTTCGCGATCCTTCCCAAGGTTGTGACGCGCGTGGAACCATGGACGGAGAAACGTGGGACAAGCGTAGAAATATGCATTTGTGGAGTCGCCACCAACTTTTGTGGGAAGTTGGAACCGTTCGAATACCTCATGTCATGTCAAGACACAAAGTGATGACATGAACACTAAGAACTTGTTACCCTTAACATTCTATGTCTAGAATGACTCTCGTGGATGCCAATGAACACGGATGTTCACAGAGATCTGGAGTAAGGGGTAAGGGTACGTATTAGAAAGTTCTTTAATCGAACACCTAATCACGCCCGCCTCGATAGTGGCATCTATTAATGATTAGGGAAACTTTTCTATACTCGATATATTGTCGATTATATGCATGCTATGCAACATCCATGTTTTAACCCTAGCATGTGATTTTACTATGTCGGTGAACATGTAGTTTATCAATCAATTATGTCAAATTAGGAATTTAGGATTGAATTACATGTGAGAAGACAATTAAATACAATCCTTACAATAATTAAAAACTAGATAAAATTAAAAAAGAATTACAAAGATTACAACGGATCTCAGGATCTATGTCGAAAATATACCCAAAAGAAAGTTTTAAAGAAAAGAAGAAAAGAATTAGATTAAAAGACGGATTAGCAGCGATATTAGAATTAATAGTCGATTAATTAAGCAATTAAGCTACGTCAGAGCGAATCAGGAATTTCAGAGACAGAATCTAACCCAGAACAGGCGCAACGTGTGATGCGTCCTCTGGAAGAGGCGCAACACTCTGTTCATCTGTTCTTGAGTTAGGTTATGGTTGTGAAGCCAGAATCCATCAGTTAGTATTCGTTTGTCTATTTACAGTTTATTACAAGTCGAATTGAAGTGATTTAACAGATTAAATTATATTAATTATATCAAAGACGAATCTAGAGACTAGATATGGATGGATCTAACCTTTAAAGACACAATTTGATCTAAAGATGTCAAAGACCCTCTAATATCGATTATTAGGGATCTAAGACGAACTATCTAACTATATTAAAAAGACAATTTATAAGAAATAAAAAAGGACTAATAAAGGCTTTAAAAAGAGTTGGCATAAATCCGACATGAATCTTACATGATATGAAATAAAAGACAAAAGACAGGATTAAAACACCCTAAGACTTACATGTTTAGGAAACGAGATTAACTAAGTTGCGTTTTAGCGATAGCTCGACTCGGATGTAAAGAAAGTGCCCTCGTAAGAAGATTAAAAAGATTAGTTAGATTGATTATGTGTAGTGGTCAAATTGGTCGGTCATGCAAAACGAGACGGGTACCCAAAAAGATCTGAGCTTACGTGGTCGATTGATCAAGCACGTAGATGTCAAAATGCTTAGAGCAAGGTCTAGAATGCAAAGAGAGAGAAAGAAGGGGCGGAACACTCGCGTGCCTTGAAAGTGTGCCTGAACCTCTCCGAAGAGTATTGAAATGACTCGAACACGGAAAGAAATCTAGAAAATATTCCGGAAACAGGAAAAACGAGCCGCAGAAGAGGCACAGCAGGCACTGCAACTCTTGAAAGAGGCGCAGCGCCCGCTGCGTCATTCCCCAAGCAGTTTCCTACTTTGAAAGAAAGATTTCCGTGTTTCTTTTATGGAATTGTGATAGATTTCGAATTCTTTTCTAAATAAAATATGGATATATTTTACCAAGAAAGATAAGTTTTGAAATATTAAAATATCCGGAACATTCTCGAGCATTCAGACACGGTTTTAAAAGACGGTTTATAGAAAATGAAGCGGTTTTTGACCCGGACTCCAAAATGACTCTAACGATTGTCAAAACGATCGTATCGGCACGTAGATGACGACCAAGGGGTAGACAAAAGTATTTGAGCTATCACTGGACGACATACATAAGAACTATCATAAATCGTTTCGCATACCAAACATGCGGCCCAATCATCACTGGGTGGTTGCGGAAGGTGCAGATTCGAGGTATCTACAGTAAGGTTCTTTGGTAGATGGGGGTGTTACAATTCGTGAACAAGATATATATGGCTACTCAAAGTTTGTTCGGTGAAAAAGAATTTGACATACAAAAACTCCTAGCACGAAATCCAAATACAACTATTTTTTTTAAATCATAGCTCTCTAAAAGTTGAACGATTTGAAAAATAAAATCGTCATTTTCCGAGTTTTTAAACACGAGTTATGGCCACTTAAAGTTTTTCGGGTGAAAAATTTGGGTCTTTCTGGCAAAATGCCAAAGTTCAGGGGTACCGGTGGGAATTTTTCGTTTAAGTTGGAGTTGACATCTTCAAAAATTAAAATATCATTATTTTCATATAACATGATTTCTTTGGAGTGTTTAATTGAGGGTGGTACCGTCGCTTCTTATATCAATCAAACTTCCCCTAATTTTGAGACTACTCGTAGTATGCTTGAACTTGAGTTACACCGTACCTCCGGCCGCGATGATCCCGTCGCCACTGCCTTAGCCACCCCTGCTACTGCCCCTGTGGCTGAGTCGTGGTCCGACACCAATTCTAAGACCACCAACCTTGGTCCCCCTTGCTAGTCACACAACAATAACAACTCCAATCGCTATTACCGTCGTCACAACAACCATAACAACAACAACTCAAACCGCAACAACAATCAATATCGCCAACCCCCTAACACCTCTCAAAACCCGCCTCAAGAGCCTTCCTAGTGGGCTCCACCGCCTGCCCGGCCTTTGCTCTAGACCCCACTACCCTGCCCGTACCCCACTTACACAGGTTGGTCCCCCCCCGTGGCCACCACAACCTACACAACAGCCACGCTCCTCCGATAATCGTGGCCAGCAATCTCGATCCCAAGGTCATGCTTTCGTCATGGAATCGGAGGCTCCTCAACCGACTGATTTAAGCCAATCCTTCCAGGCTTTATCCGTGCAAAACCACATTGATCCTTGGTACATGGATACCGGTGCGTCATCTGATCTCACGGCCGACTCAGGTATGATTACTTCTCCGCTTAATTCGAGTAAAACTTGTTCTATTTATGTCGGTAACGGCAATAGCATTCCAGTTTTGGGCTCGGGCACCTCTCACCTAAACACACATTGTCGTACACTTCACCTCTGACACGTCCTTCACACACCAAATATTATCAAAAACCTCATCTCAGTTCGCCAATTCACCAAAGATAACAATGTAAATGTTGAGTTTGACCCGTTTGGTTTTTCTGTGAAGGATATTTTGACTGGGAAAACGATTTGGCGGAGTGACAGTAATGGCGAGCTCTACCCCGTGTCCACCATCCCCACACCGAGTCTCTACAGCTCATCCCCGTGTCCGTCTCAAGCTCTCCTCACTCACACCCCATATGTATGGCACTCCCGTCTCTGGCATCCAGGAACGTCTATCTTAGGTCATTTAAAGTCCCTTAGTTACATTGATTGTAATAAAAATCCTACTTCTAGTCTTTGTTTGTCTTGTCAAATTAGCAAACATAAAAGAATTCCATTTCATGAATCCCGATCAATACTGATGAGGGTTTCGTCGTCAAAACAAACATCAAAAATAACCCAATAAAAGTAGTATAAAGGGGTCGAATCCACGAGGATGGTGGGGTCAACTACTAGCTCGATTGTATCTTATTCTAGCCTAAAATATGACGGATTGGAAAGTTAACTAAAAACTAGGAAAAACAAATAGTCGCTAAATAATAAAGGTGAAAACAATTAAGGGAAAGACTAAGGTGAAGGGTTCACCTAAAGGGGATTAATGGGTTAGTCGGGTAGTTAGCAAATGGGTAACAAATTCTAGTAAAATCGGTTGCTAATATCTCAACAATCGATAATCATCATCAAAGCCATCGCATTTGTCTCAAATCACCCATATAAACACTTAGTCTAATCGTCTCTACCACCGTCGCTTAAGAGAAAATCAAACCATGCTTGATAAAATGGCAACTTTCGTTCACACATTTCATCAAACACTTAGTGCGCATATGGGTAATACCCAAATAATTACCACGAATCTACTAATTACCCAACTAATTAACCCACATAATCCTCCCTTAGGCTCCCCCTAAACCCTAGAGGAAGACTACTCACACATACTAAGGAAAATCAAAGCACTAAAGGGAAGGAGGAGTTCAATAAACATTATGCTATGAGATTGAATAATAATAACAATCAAAGGATGAACAATAAACTAGAAATGTAATTAAATTGCATAAACAATAAAAAGATGAGAAATTTAATACCAACAAGCTTGTATTAGTGAAAAGGGAGAATGTCTTCAACCCAAAATCCTCAATACAAACTCCAAACTATGATGAAAGACTAGATCTAGCAACTTGAAATGAAAAACTAAGCTTGATTAGCGAATGATTAGGAGAGTAATTAGGACTAATTTAGGTTACAAATTATCTAGGGTTTTGTGCTAAGAGGAATGTAAAAACTGATTACAAAATAATAGGGGGAGGGTATATATAGGTATCTCGAAATTAAGGAAG
The DNA here is from genome assembly GCA_022085475.1 of Heliosperma pusillum. Taxonomy (NCBI): domain Eukaryota; kingdom Viridiplantae; phylum Streptophyta; class Magnoliopsida; order Caryophyllales; family Caryophyllaceae; genus Heliosperma; species Heliosperma pusillum. The sequence goes on along the minus strand of JAIUZE010004546.1, from coordinate 2,768 downwards.
AAATTAGAAGAAGAGGGCGAATTTTCAGTCTTGTGTTCCCGGCCGGTCGACCGGCCGCCGGCCCTCTGACCGGCCTGGAGCACATCAGTAACTTCAGGAACTCCGTCTTCAAAATCTTCAAAATTCTTCTAAGTATGGAAAATGGGGGTCTGGGCCGGTCAACCGGCCGCCGGTCTCCCACCGGCCTGGAGCATCATTTGACTCTCAATGGCATTCTGATGTATGCGCAGGCCGGATAGTCGACCGGCCGCCGGTTGACCGGCCGGCGCTACCTGGGCCTTTTCTTCTCTTTTTCAACATCTTCATTTGTGGACTTGAGGTCTAGGCCGGTTGACCGGCCGCCGGTCAGATGACCGGCCTGCACCACCTGATGACCCATTTCTTCACTTCTTCACCTCATCTTCGAATCCCGACTCATGCAAGACCTTGTTGCTCCGATTTCTTCATTTCCGCCTTAATTCCTACAAATCAAGACCGACATTCATAGTACGGGAAATCGGGGAGCAAAATGCAATTAAGGGCACGCAAATCCGTGTAAACGGACCAAAATGGGGACGAAAATGAGGGAAAAATGTGACTAATTAAATGCTTATCAAAATTCCCCACACTTAAGACTTACTCGTCCTCGAGTAAGTAAGCAAAATTCGAGACCCATAAGTACCCTTATTCAACACTACACTAATACTAAGACTACTAACTAAACTACTAATAATATCCGACGGTAGGCAATTAACGGGCCTCCTCCGTCCCTTCAACTCACAACGAGATACTCATGAGGTAGAGTACTTCCTTGCAAGGCAAGTAGGGGCTTGCTCAAAATTTCGACGCATCCAAATGAAAAGCACGTAAGAACACGACAAAGATGCATCTAACAAAAGAAAAATCACATGCCTCATCCATGTGACGGAAATATCTAAAAGGAAAACCGTCTAAATAATGCATGATCCTTATAAGCCACTAATATCATAAAGCATGGAAAAATATTCGCCTCCTAGCGGTGCAAGTCTAATGAAAATTTCGAACCCCGTCTACTATTTGCTTGGCCAAAAGCGATAAAATGGAAGATGGAAATGAAATCCTCGTGACGTTATTAAGCACAATAGAATATGGAATTCACGTTTCTCAAATAAATGAGACACAAGGGTCGTCCCGTCTCACTATGCAACTTCAAAGGTAAATGATTCAAGAAGGATAAAAGGAAATTGAGATTTGAGTCTAAGTGCTTGCAAAACTTTTCATTTCACACTTTGCTTTCTTTTTCTTTTTTCTTTCTTTTTGATTTGCATTTTGGTTTGCAATTTTTGGCATGAAAGCGCACGGTTTCCGTCAAGGACATGCGGTCGGAACCAACAATAGGGGTATCCCCACCGTAGTGGCATCGAAAGGGGGCCTAGATATGGGCCCACTAGAATCCCTAGAAGTTCCGTTTTGCACTTCCGCGACGAAAACAAGAAAAGATGATAATTGACTCAATATTTTCAGCTTGTTTGATTTGTTTCCTTTTTTGAGCAAAAGTGGAAGAACAATGAATCATGGTTGGTTGCATAGCAAGAACGGTCACCTAAGAATCCTTTCTACCATCGGGATATTCACATCAATCGAGGTTGTCGAGGTGGAATAAGCGCAAACTCGTGACTCGGCATTAGTAGACGGGTTAAAACTCACTAAAAAAATGCACAACCCAGGGCGTCTAAAATTCCACGATTAAGATGAACACTTTATGAATAAAAAGTAGCAAAAAGGGACTATGCACATTCAACAAGTTTTCCAAAAAGACAATTATTAAAACATTTTTCTAAATGCAACTATATGCCATGATGCAATCTAGCATATATACAACTTAAATGCACATGCTCTAACCGACTATATGACACATAAGCTAATGCTGTCTCCTAACAGCACACAAGTGGCACACACGCCAATCAACAAAATTCACACCATCGTCATCAACACATCTCATCCTCAAATAAGAAGAAAAGGAGATAAGGGAGAAGAGAAATAGGAAAGGTCTCACCAAAGCGTCTTCATTTTCCCTTTTTCGTGCCTCTTATGATGTGGGGCGCACCTATGGATGGAGATAAAAGGAAACACGCGGCAATATATACAAAATAAACTATATACAAACTAATCTAAACATATATTTTTTTTGGAAAATTTTCAAATTTTTCGATTTTTAGGCATTTTTCAATTTTTTTTTTCAAAAATCAACGATATATACAAAAGAAATAAAATCCTCCCCACACTTAAGTCTTACTCGTCCCCGAGTAAGTGACTCAAATATGAAAGGAGGGAAAAAGGAAAAGGAAAACAAAACAATTTTTTGGGTTTTTCAATTTTTTGGGAATCCCTCCCCACACTTAGTATTTACATGGTGTGAGGGGTGAATTCAAAGCAAATAACATGTTTTTGGGTTTTTAAATATTTTGAAAAATAAAAACTTGTTTTTGGGGTTTTTGATTTTTGATGAGTAATCACAATATGAACAATATATACAAGAGGATTAGCTCTAAGTAAATGCATGAACTAAATAAAATTTCTTAAAACTAAATGCAAAATGATATAATACAAGATGCATGCTTTAAGTAAATGCAAACTAAACTATATGCTAATCTAGAGTCTCACTGCGGTGGTAAGGTGCATAAATGCAAGCCCCTCATGGGGGTACCTCCCACAGGAAAGTCTAGTGTGCCATATCGGAGTCTCGTCGTGGCGGTAAAATGCATAAATGCACGCCCCTCATGGGGGTACCAACCACGGGAAAGTCTAAA
>JAIUZE010004545.1:0-72254 GCA_022085475.1 Heliosperma pusillum | reverse complement strand
ACAGTGGTGTACTATCTTCGAATCCAAGTATCCCATTTAAATTTCAATCATCTGTAGCATCGTGTTTATAAGTTTTCCCATATGCATCACAATCTTATTTATGCCACTGCTTCCAAGCCTCGTAAGTAGAGTCTTCATCACACATGGCCAGACAATTTGGGGCACTTCCCCTTCATTTTATTTTCAATGGATGCAACATCTGCCTTTTCTCTTTTCACCTTATTATGAACCAATCTTTTTTTGCTATGGCAACATGTTCTCAGTAGAGTATGCATCTCCACTGCATTCATCTTATAAACGATGTTATGCAGGATAATTACCTTGAGGAGGCGATGAAAATGAGAAATCTTCTTGAAGAGTTTCATGGAAAGCATGGTATTCGCCCTCCTACTATTCTTGGTGTAAGGGAGCACGTCTTCACAGGAAGGTTTGAAATTTACATTTTGGCGGTGTAATTAACATTAGACTTGTTGCATGCTCAATGAATTCTTCTAACGATATTATGCAGTGTTTCTTCTCTAGCATGGTTTATGTCGAATCAGGAGACAAGCTTTGTGACTTTAGGTCAGCGAGTTCTAGCGAAACCTCTCAAGTAAGTTACTGTTAGTTTTTTAATCATTTAATGTATGCGGATTCTTTTTTGTAAGGAGGACTACTTGTTCTCTGATTCTTATTTTCTGTAATAACATTAGTATATTCCACCCAATTTTTTTTTGGGACCATTAGAAGATAGACAAGAGTTCTAAAATGCAGTATATCAATATATGTTGAATGTTGAACTTGGAGTTTTTATCAAATCTGTGTGTTCTTCTGCTTGTTCAATTGGTTATAGTCTTGTAGCATTACATCTGTTTGAGTTTTCTTACACTAAGCCGTGGCAAATAGAATATGAGGTTGTCTTTGTTTTACTCCGACTCGGCTGCAAAGGTCGGATGCGGGTGTGTTCCAGTAGCGATTCATGTTCACCATACCAATTTCTTGGGTATCATATCAGGGAGAGAACTCTGGCTAAATAATTTTTTTCTTGAATTTACTGCAGAGTGCGTATGCATTATGGACATCCAGATGTGTTTGACCGTATTTTCCACATAACTCGTGGTGGTGTAAGTAAGGCATCACGTGTTATCAACATCAGTGAAGATATTTTTGCTGGTATGTGTAGTTTTGGACTTTTGAATCGTTCTTCTTGTTCTTATAAATTTGTTGTATGTAAGTTAATTTTGTTGGTTCTGTCTCGTTTCGAAATTTAATGGATCTGTCTCTTTTGAAGTTTGATGTTTATCCTTGAGATGTTTGCAATTTTGTACATATTTATTTTGCTTCAGTGCTTTGTTTTAAAACATGATGTGGAAAGCACAGCATTCGACAAAATGTCAAGAATCTTATCGAAGAGATTGTTTTCTGCGAACATAAAATTTTCTCCAGTGTTTGCCTAGAGAAAGCCTTTTGATTTTAAAAATGTATGTAACAGGCTATAAGTATAGGCATCGGTTGTGAACTATCGAAAGAAGATAATATAAAAAATAGTAGAAGAGACTTTAAGTCGACTTACATTGGTAGCAAGGGGAACTAAATCAACTTGCCTACAGTAGGAGATTGCGGTCAGCTATGCAATATGATATAAATGGTTACTTCCGGCATCCCATTAGTGTTGTCCCCATTTTGACCCTGGTAGTCAAATGATGTCGACTTTGTCTGATATATTTTCACGATGTCAATAAAGGGAGAAATATAACAAACATGACAAATCTCTCTATAGTCTACTTATATTTGGAAAAATGATCACAGTTAATAACGATTGACCAACAAAATTAACGGTGACAATAAATTTGGTGGGGAGGTAATATTACGCATTAGACCGTTGTTACTTTGACCATCCACTACCCTTAAGGATCCCCGTGCTGGACATGACACTCGTACCGATGTTATGCTTCTTTTTTGCTTGTAGTTGAAGATTGCCGTTCACGTTTCTATGAGGCCCTTGGAAAAAACTGTTTATTTTCATTGTATTAATTACTTAGACGAAACTCTTGAACTATGCTTAACGTGTGTTGCCTTTTTCTATTATTGGCAGGTTTTAACTCTACCCTGCGGCAGGGAAATATCACCCACCATGAATACATACAGGTTAAGTTTGTAGACAGTATGTTTGCTGTCATATCTTCTCTCTTTTTATATGAAGTAAATATCTTGATTCTTGTTTAGGCTATTTAATATCAAAATTAAAATTCTGTTATGCGACATTCAAGATAGTGTAATATAATCGTGTTTCAGAAGCTGGTTTCTGAAGTATCTATGCATCTGTATTCTTGTAGGTTGGAAAAGGAAGAGATGTTGGGTTAAATCAAATTGCGCTATTTGAGGGGAAGGTCGCTGGTGGGAATGGAGAACAGGTCCTAAGCAGAGATGTATATAGGCTTGGCCAGCTTTTGGACTTCTTCAGAATGCTCTCTTTTTACTTTACAACTGTAGGGTATTATGTGTGCACAATGGTAAGTTTGCCTTCATAGATCTTTAAATAGGTGCTTAAATCTCCAGCTAGTCGCTTTTCTTTGTCTTTGTCTAATATCGATAATTTTTGCTGCAGATGACAGTTCTTACCGTATATATTTTCTTATATGGAAGAGTGTACTTGGTAAGTGAGTGAGTTCTTGGTTGATTGGTGGCTAATTCTCTCTTCAAATACATTATCACTACATAATTCCAAAATCCTAAGACATTATTCTTTAGTTCCGGATTATGATGTAATAAGCATAATGGCTCATTAAACTCCATGTGCTTCTTTTTTTTGTGTGAAGTGTTGGTCATTCGATGCAGTTATTGATGCATATTATCATCTTGGGTCATTCGTAAACAACCTCCTTGTGTTGGTAGAACAAGTGTAAGGCAGCCTACATATGAACCCCCCCCCCCCCCCCCCCCCCCCCCCCCCCCCCCCCCCCCCCAAATACCTGGTAATTTGCGGGAGCACTTGAGACACTGTGGTAATGTCGTATACATGATTACTATATATATGTATAATTCTTGTCAAGAATGAGATTGATTGGATTATTTTTAGGTAAAGAGGATATTGAGTGATGGGGACTACGAGGGTTGATACCCAATGCACCAATCACTGCTTGTGTTTTACTAATCATTTTAGGGAATTCAGATAAAGGGAAGATCTCAGGCTACCACAGTGCAGTGTGATAGTCTTACCTGTCTGATGTCGCTTAATTATGTGCGCATAAGATACAATTCTGTAAATTTAAGGCGACTAGTGCTAAGGGATATAAAACTCCTTAATCACAAGTTCTTCTGGCAAGCCTTTACATTCGAAAAATCCAAAATAACTAGCTCAGTATGTCTGTCTCTTGTTCAGAAGAGACAAGTAATTTTTAATCAGTATAGATGCATCTCTTCATATTTTCACTTTCAACCTCCCTGTTACTGCTCAAGCCTTGTGAGACCCATATACAACTAATGCAAGTGCTATGGTGATCGTTTTTTTGGTATTGCTCTGTTGCAGGCCTTTTCTGGACTCGATGAAGGAATTGAAAAGCAAGGCAGATTGCTTGGAAATACCGCTTTGGATGCGGTTTTAACTCCACAGTTCTTGGTCCAAATTGGAATTTTCACGGCTATACCTATGATAATGGGTTTCATACTAGAGCTGGGATTGCTGCAGGTTTAACTCCCTATGCTTCTCTTTTCGGCTACTGTGTCTTGAGTGCTTCTTTGACAACAGTTTTTTTGAATTTTCTATGCTGCAGTCATTCTTGTTATGCAGTTCCTTGTACTATGTTAAACTGCTTTGTGCGGTGTTTATAAATTGGATCGATCAATTTTTGAAGTGGCTGGGACTTTATACGTACTTTGATGCTTGCAGGCTGTCTTCAGTTTTATCATCATGCAGTTGCAGCTGTGTTCGGTTTTCTTTACTTTCTCGTTGGGAACAAGGACTCATTACTTTGGACGGACAATCTTGCATGGGGGTGCTAAAGTAGGCTTCATGAAATTCCTTTTGACACATACTCTTCCTTGACTTTTTTGTTCAATGTTTGTTCTATCTTGTGAGTCACTTATCTTTGTAATTGCGGTTCACAGTATAGAGCTACTGGCAGAGGATTTGTTGTACAACATATAAAATTTGCTGAGAACTACAGGCTTTACTCTAGAAGTCACTTTATCAAAGCGTGAGTTTTTCTAACTTGAACACCTGTGGCGTGAACTTATATCATTAGTCAATGTGTTTAACTTGCATGCGTTGCACTGCAGACTTGAAGTAGCTTTGCTGCTCACTATGTACATTGCATATGGCTATTCAAGAAAAGGTGCTGTTTCTTTTGTATTGTTGACTCTTAGCAGTTGGTTCCTTGTGATTTCCTGGCTCTTTGCTCCATATATATTCAACCCCTCAGGGTTTGAGTGGCAAAAGTAAGTTTCATTGCCTTCATCCTCTGCTTGTTCAACATCCTTTCTAACAATCTGTTCGCTTTGGTGTTCCTTTTTTGTTTTGTAACGAATCCCTCTTCTTCCGTTGACGTCTTTAGTATACAACCTTTTAATATAAACCCTCATCAAGAGACTAAAAGAGCTTCCAGAGTTCCAGTTAGATAAGATTCATAAGACTAGATGGCAGTGAGGCACTTTTCTTTTAAGTCCATAGTCCATGGCATTGGACGTTTCCTAGAAAAGATATTTATTTTGAAATTGTGTTATTCTGGAGCAGTCTTCTGTTTTGAAAATTTTGGGAGACTTTCTTCACGCTAAAATTGTCCCTCACAGAATGACGAGATAACTTGGTTGAATACTGAATCAAAGGCATTTCCGTGAAAAATGGTCATGTGAAGTGTCGAAGTAACATCGGTGCTTAATAACAGACATTGCCGATTTTCATGTCCTGGAGTGATCTTCCAAACCTTGAGAAAACAGCTTCGCTTTGCTGTCCTTGAAGAAATAATGCATAGACAAATGTGGCTCTATCTTGCATATCTGTCAATCTTCTGTTTCAGCCTAGAATGTTCCAGAGAGGTCTTTTACCCCTCTAATGAATGCATTACTATCTAGTCATCAATAAGAGAAAAACAAAGAACTAAGAGGTTGAAATAGGGAAATATTTGTATTGTAAAGTAATTACGCTGCTGAAGTTCCCAACTTTCCATCAGTGTAGTAGTTTTTGTTGACTGTAATTTTCCAGTCATAACTCAGATGACAGTGTGTTGTCTTTTTTTTGTTAAATTCTAATTTATCTTGTTAATTTCTTTTACATATTGCTCTGTTTGTAACACTAAGTTGATACAGCATTTTTACTGTGATTCAGAACCCTTTTCTTTTGTAAACAACAGGACAGTTGAAGATTTTGATGACTGGGTCAGTTGGCTTCTGTACAAAGGAGGTGTTGGTATAAAAGGAGAAAACAGTTGGGAATCCTGGTGGGAAGAAGAACAGGTTTTCTTACTGCTCCAATGATTTAACAGTCTCATGTGATTATTTTTGTGCTCATTGTCATGAATGGTATCTTCTTTGAATATCATAATTCGTACATACCTAAGATTCTAAGAAGGTAATCAAATCACTGAGTGATTAGTCTCATGTGATTAGTTAAGCATGAAGTTCTCACACCCTATATCCATCAGTTCCCCCCTTTAGTTCTATGTTACAAAATATGTAGTAATCCAATCACTGATAGTCTCATGTAATTAGTTCTCACTCCTTATATCCACCAGTTCCCCCTTTTTTCTTTGTTACAAAATACGTAGTAACATTTATAATATTTGGACATAATTCAGACTATGTTATAGATGGTTTCTTCAGCGAATACGGTACTTTGTACGAGGCCAATCCGTTAAATAAATTGATAAACCTGGAAACTAATATACTTAGGTACACCTAGACATGGCACAAAAATTCACAGTCAGTTGCGTAAGGCTGTTACATCACAGTATGTGGAGCCATCATTGCACTATTTCCCGTCATATAGCATCGTGTAGGGAAACGACGGTATTTTGGCAGTGATAAATGATATCATAAACTATCACACATGCTTTACCATATCTATGAGACTTCAGCTATACTCTTTGTTATTTTTCATTAAAATAAAAGATTGGCATATAGATGGATTTGCCATTTGGTGTTTGTAATTGCGAAAAATGGGGAACAGTTGGAGGTTAAAAAAAAACTAATAAAAATTCAACAAAAAATATAAATTTGTATTAAAAAAATAATACATTTGTATCAAAAAAATAATACATTTGTAAACTTTTTTTTGGCATAAGGGCTGCATTGGGTAAGATCTGCGATGGACTAACAATGCAGCCACGAAATCCCCATTTTGCAGCTGATATCACATTTGTCTACTGTGTACTTTTGTAACGACCCTTCTGGTTATCTTGCAGATGCATATTCATACTTGGAGAGGCCGGATCCTAGAAACAATCTTGAGCTTGAGGTTTTTCATGTTTCAGTATGGTATTGTTTACAAGCTCCATTTCATGGCATCAAGCACTTCACTTGCGGTGAGTTGCTTGCTCTTTGTGGCAAATACTTTTGTTTCTTTACAACCTCACTAGTCTTTTCTTCTTGCCTCTTTTAGTAAGGTTTGTGTGAGCTTGGTCATGTAGAAACTTTCCTTATATTTTTTTCCCTTGTAGGAGTTGTAGCCTTATAAGTGTTTTGATTAATGTCCATAAAGTACCACTATTTTTACGCTGGCCACTACAGACTACTTTCTTTGTTGCTGGCTTAGTAAATGAACATGTGGTCAGGATCATTTATATATAGGGCTTAGTAAATGAACCTCAGTGAAATGCATCACAAATCTTGGTCTAGTTAGTAGTGTCTATGCTAGGAGTATAGCAACTGAGTTACCTAGCTTGACTGAGTGAGTACCTATGTGAGGGATGATAGTTCAAACCATTGACAAATTTCAAACTATTATTGATGTCAGTCAAGTTGCCACACTTTCATAGTTTCATCTATGAACTAAGGGGCCATATCTTCTTCACGGATAAGTGTCTCATTTAGTTGTTGAGTCATGCGCTACAGGGTTCAGTGCGTGTTGATAAACTGAGGGTACATCCGTACTGTTCTATTCCTGGTTTTTATGTTCGACTTGCATCAATTACATTTTCTGGTTGTGCACATAATATGTTTATTTGGACTTTTGCTTTGAGTTAAATTTTACGTCATTGCTTGTATATTCCTGACTCCAAACCACTGCTACTTTCAGATATATGGCGTGTCCTGGATTGTTTTAGCAGTCATTGTCGTCATATTCAAGGTTTGTTTCTGTAACTCATCTTTCACATATATTTATTCTTCATTATTAATTCTCCAATGTAACTGATAATTTTTTTTAAATTTTTTTTTTTTTTTTTTTTTTTTTTTTACAGATATTCAGTTTCAGTCCGAAGAAGTATGCTGGCTTCCAGCTATGGATGCGGTTTTTTCAGGGGGTCACTGCCATGGGACTTGTAGCAACCGTAATTGTTGTGATTATCCTCACCGACCTGACCATTCCAGACTTGTTTGCGTGTGTTCTTGGATTCATTGCAACTGGATGGGGAATTCTCTGTGTAAGTTAATCTTACCTGAATTTGTATATATATAGCCTTATTTATAATCCTAGGCGGTATTATATATCGGCCATATTACCCATTTGAATCAAATATCAAGGTTTTAAGGTTACTGTGACTTCATTTTGAGACAGTATGGCAAAAAGGTTGAGAACAACCAAATACTATTGAGTCTGCGATCAAGTCTCAAACCAAGATGTAATGCCATGCTTGTGTTTGACTGTCATGGAGCGCGCTATCCTTCTAACCTTATAAAATGGTTTCCCTCTGTTCTAGGTTGCGATAACATGGAAGAAGGTGGTGAGAAGCATAGGATTATTGGACTCAGTTCGGGAGTTTGCTAGAATGTATGATGCGGGGATGGGTATGCTTATCTTTGCACCAGTGGCAATCTTGTCATGGTTCCCTTTTGTGTCAACTTTCCAATCTCGGCTACTATTTAACCAAGCGTTCAGCCGTGGACTTGAAATTTCAAAGATCTTGGCTGGTAACAAAGCAAATGTGCAAGCATGAGGATCGACATCAGAATGTGGTTGGGCTGTCGGTTCTTAATCAAGTAATCGTGTGTTTGTTACTCTTCCAGGGAGGTGAATCTGATGTCTAGATTCTGTATATGCACGAGTGGTATGTCGATTTTGAAGCTCTGGCTTTTAACTTAGAATTAGATGAGTCTCTTGTCTCTTCTCTCCTGTAAAATGTTGGAATATTCTTTAGTTGTATAAAAAATTCGAGATTTTTTTGGGTCCTCCGAACTCCCCCTCTTCCTATAAATTTTTCATTCAAATTTTATTCATCCATCATTTAATAATAAACCGACAGCTGAGGTGACGAGTGGATGATTAATGAACAAATAAACTATGTTTCAAAATCTACAAAAAATAAATTCTGTTACATATACAATGTCAGCTGACTTCTAATTAGTTGATTATCGAGCAATTTAACGGTTGGGTTGGTTATGGTGGTCTTTTATCGCTAATTCTGTTAAATATACATGCGTTTTGATGTCTTTTATCGCTAATTAGATTAGTCGATTCTCTATGTTTAAAAATAAATTCCACTTTGGAAAATACTCGGGCTGGTTGTTAAGTGTGTCCTGTCCTTAAGGCCTTGATCAAAATCGACTTTTCCTTTAATTTAGGTATTGCTTGTGGTTAATTCGTGTGGGCTTACAGTTTAGTGAACCATACTACGAGAATGTAAACTTCAATCTTTTCATTTGTCCAAAATAAAAATGTGTCATCTAAACCTATTTACTTCTGTCTATTTTATATTTTCATGATACCTAAATCTACTCTCTTTTTGACCTGTACTAAACTATATCTAGTCTACCATAAAACAATAAGCGAACGTGTTTTGAGAATATTTGCATCTCCCTTTTCCTCATTTTACCCCCATTAACTCCACATAAAGCCAGATCTGAATTTTTCACTTTAAAATTCTAGAATAGACCTAATAATTTCATAAAATTTGACCTCTCATTCTAGCAATTTTGGCTACGTCATTGAAAACAACGAGTTACGATCCAATTGATTCAGTTTATATCACAGTGAAAATTAATACGGTTTATATTTTACTAAATGTAGTTCCAACAAAATCATCAGGCAATTTTGCTCAAAGCAAATTATCATTTAAGACAGGTATATCGGTCCTAAACTTAAGACGAGTCAAATATGCCTATATAAGATGAATAAGACAAAAAAAAATACATGAGGAAAAGTAGATATGTCCTATATGCCCATGTGCGATGATATAAGACCTGTTTTAATATTAAGACAGGTACCTCCGTCTTAAAGAAGACTTGCTCATTTCTCGATGCATTCGTCATACACAAATTCTCATTTAAGGCGAAAGTATCCGTCTTAAGCTTAAGAGGAATCAAAAATAAAATGTCTAAATATTAGCAAAAGTCTTATCCTATCTATTCTGGTGACGAATGAGTGTTATACAACCCGTTTTACTCTCGAGACGGATATATCCGTCCTCATAGAAACAAATTGGTCATCATATCGGAGCTTAATTATCAAAGTAGTAGTACGAGTGTACAACATTAACTTTGGTCTCACTAAATACACAAGCCCACTACAACATTGAAACCCAATCCCCAATTACAAAATTAGGGTTTGTGAAATACCCCCTCTTAAAACCCTAACCTCACTCTTTCACCATTACTTCTCTCTTTCTCTCTCTTGTTCTTCCTCACACCGCCGTTTTTCGTCTTTTACCTTCCTCATTCTCTCTTCCTGGTACTGTTTTCTCATATCGATCTCATTTTATGTCTAATCAAACAATTAATCATTATTCTAGTCAACATTTTGTATGAAATGTTAGTTGTTGTGATTATAATTTAATCTTATTGTTATAAAGTTTGCAACTTTTGATGATTTTTTTATGTGGGTATGTTGTTGATTCAATGTTTTCGTGTTTATTAAGATCGTACGATTAATTTTTGTGATTTTTTTAGGGTTCTAATTTATTGAGGATGTTTATATTAATATTGATCAGTGTTATTTTTTAAGTGTTGCGTTAATTTATTCTGTTTGAAGCTGTTAGTAATTAATTAAAAAGGTTGGGTTAGAATGGTAATTTTTTGAGTATTAATAATCAGTTGTAGGGTAATATTTTCGTATTTCCTCATTTTACTGTTTAATTTACTGTCCCAAATCTTTAGTTTTAGAGTAATTTTTTAGAATTATCATTTTAGTGTTTGAAATTAGTATTGTAAGCTGTGTGATGTTAATTAGAGTCGATTCGATGCGACACTTTCTATTGTATAATTAGAAAATAATCACCCAACCATTAAGGCTGATTGTGTTTCGTGTTTTCGACTAGTAACCGATGGTGGAACGGGATAGTATCGATAGGGGGGAGGTAGGGTAGTACAGTGTTCAGTGTGAGCAATTACATTTGATGTGAAAGAACGCGATTATTTCATTTTCCGGCAATGTTCAACCCAATGTATTAGCACAATTGACTGAAGTTGTCCTCTTTAATAAACAAGGAGTATATTGATGTACTCACATTTCGTTTACGAGTTTAGTTAGTGTTAGTTTTCTGATGTGGTTTCTTCAAAATTGATATGGCAGCCTTTCTGAGTAACAATGGTGAGAATCAGTGTGCTGAATGATGCCCTAAAGACTATGTACAATGCTGAGAAGAGAGGAAAGCGCCAGGTCCTTATTAGGCCTTCTTCCAAAGTGATCATCAAGGTTCTTTTGGTTATGCAAAAGCATGGTAAGTGAAGGCTAGTACAATTTCTTTGGTAATCTTTGTTTGTTTCGTTCTGTCAACAATGATTATAATTGGTGACGCTACCTCAATGTCAAATAATGAGTCCTATGTGAATTTTGCATTGGCCCTACTTTTATTGTATCGTGTATGTTTTAGGATACATTGGCGAGTTTGAATATGTCGATGACCATCGATCTGGAAAGATTGTTGTTGAGTTGAATGGAAGGCTTAACAAGTGTGGAGTTATCAGCCCTCGTTTTGATGTTGGTGTTAAGGAGATCGAATCATGGACTGCTAGACTTCTGCCTTCTCGACAGGTTGGTTATAGGCCTTATCCCCTTGCCTTTGTATCCTATTTTCCCTAACATTTAGATCTTTCAATGTTAATAATCCCCTAAGAAATGCAATCTTATTTCTGCACAATTTTATTTTGAATAAGCAAATGTTTTAGTCTAGTGACGAAGACTGACCTATTAGGTCCCAGGTTCGAACCCCCTACCCTTTATTGTAATGCTACTAAGTGCTCGTTTCGTTAGATTAAAAAAACAATTTTATTTTGAAGATACAAAATTATTTGCATAAATTTTGCATAGCGTGCCTTGTCGCTTTTGTCGTACCTTAAGCATTTTAAAACTTTGGTGTGATTTAATTACAATGCTTGCTTAGTGTTATTTTTGCTTTGTGTGACTATATAGTCTTTTATTTAGCCATATGTTCATTATTTCTAACCTGAAAAAAATTCTTAAACATCAGTTTGGGTACATCGTGTTGACAACATCTGCTGGCATCATGGATCACGAAGAGGCAAGGAGAAAGAATGTCGGAGGCAAAGTTCTAGGCTTCTTTTATTAGGAGTTATTTCTGGAATTAAATTACGATGTTGAGATTATAGAAGTGGGTTGTTTCTAAGTGTTTTTGGAACATGGTCTCTTGACTTCAAGACTTGTTTTTCTTTTTTGTGGATTCCTTGTTTTGCTATTATTGATGGTGCTACTACTTTAGTTTCTTTCCGTTTTGTTACCCACCGCGATAGTGAAGAAATTTTTGTGTATCAAAATTGCATTACTTGGTTTCTGCATACTCTTCGTAGAAATAGCGGCATTTCTTCGTCTTGTTTGTTGGTGATCTCTTCTTCTCCGTTAGACTTGAAATAGTGATCTTTTAAGTGTTTTTGTGTCTTTTATTTTTTTGGCTTTCAACTACCTTTCATTTCTTCATTTTGAAAAATACTACCAAAAAATCCACTTCCGGCAAAAAAGTCAACTATCTGGCGTTGACGTGGTGTTTTATCCTGTTTCACACATTCAACGCAAATGTGGGGAAAATGGTCAAATGGAGAAAAATAACCAGTCAACGATGAAAAGTTTACTTTTTCCTCCGGAACTAGACTTTTAAGGTAGTTGAAATCCAAAAAAAATGAAAGGTAGTTTAACAGAAATGTCCCTAAATAAAAGATCTTTTAATGTTGAATCGTCCCAAAGGTTTAGTTAACTAGAGAAGTATCGAGAACCCTAATGTTGTGAGACGCTCCAAAAGTGCTACGATATTGAGTTTGTGGCACAAAATATGCTTATTAGAAGCATATATGCTTGGCCGGTTTACTTACCCTCGCATCTCAATATGATTACTCGTGCACTAAATAATGATCTATATATGAATCCTCGTCGAGCAAAATTGAGTGGTTTATATTTGCTGAAACACAACTATGGTGTGTCGGCTGTAAGGTGGTTGTTAACTTGTTATGGTTCTCAAGGTGGCTCGCTTAGACTGGTGGGTGGGCCCAGGGTTGTGAGGGACCAAGTACTAGGGTTAAACTTTAACATTTGACAATT
Source organism: Heliosperma pusillum (assembly GCA_022085475.1). Lineage (NCBI taxonomy): Eukaryota > Viridiplantae > Streptophyta > Magnoliopsida > Caryophyllales > Caryophyllaceae > Heliosperma > Heliosperma pusillum. Next base: position 59,638 of record JAIUZE010004545.1, on the reverse strand, counting down.
TGATGTGTATTTTCCAACTAAAATAAACTTGAATGCAATCGTCATAATTGATTAAAACACAAACATAGATTATGCTTTACATAAATTATTGACCATACATTTAACACAAATTCTCATTGAAAACGGGCACTATCTGTCACAAGCTGAAAACGGAGAGTGCCCCACTCGCAATATGCGAGTGGGAGGGCAAGTGGTAGGCAAATGGATCCCCTCAACTTGTCCTCCCACTTGCATAATGGGAGAGGGGCACTATCCGTCTTCAGCTTGTGAGTTGTGACGGATAGTGCCCGTCTTAAGTGAGACAAGTTGTACCTTTAAAATGCTTTGTTTAGTTGTCTTACCTGATAATTGCTCTGGTTAATCAAGGAATTAAGTTCACTAAACCCTTGGATGTATTGCTCGCGAGTCGCGACCTTTCAAATGTTCGTTATAACTTGGTGTTTTTGCTCAATGGCTCATTTGAATTGCATGCGTTCAATCTCGTATACCTCGCTATGTGCTGGTGAGTGGTGATGCTTTTACTTGCATAGCTGATTTAGTTGATCACAACTCACAATCTCATGGACTTTCAATATGAAACTTGTTCTGGTAGTAGTATGATGTGAACTCGCAACTCACAACCTTTCACTGTCTTGCCAAAATTCATTTAACATTGTTCAACCTCGGATCAAATTGAATGTTTAATTTTCCTTTAGCATAAGGTTGTAGGGTTTCTAATAATGTACAGAGTAGGGTGAACGTTTTAAGCCGCCTAAGCATCGCTATTCACTAACAGCCACCACTCCAGTGCTTTTACAAACGTGGGCAATCTTTCTAGGATTTTCTTTTGAAGCTCAAATCTACATACAATGCTCTTCACCTTCATAGAATTGAATTCATTCTATGCCCAGTGTCTTGTATGGACCTGAATGTGTTCAGTACAGCTGAGGCCCACTTGATGATCAGCGACAATGTCGTTTGAAGCGCGGACTTTCTTTTCTCTTTCCTCTGAGAAGATTCTTTGCCTTGTCCACAAGCGTTTTAGCTTCTATAAACCCGAGTTGAAAACTTCAAAACTCTTCCCAGAGTCGAGCATATATCATCTTGCTGCTGTCGAGATGAAGTTTACATGCTCAGCTGGTTGATATAAACACTGATAGTGTATTGGGAAATTATCTTGCTTTTACAGGCACTGGCTCCAGCATGTACTTGACCGACCAGCTTGATCAGCTGCCATAGACCTTCAGATCGGTCGCACAGTCTTACTGAGACGACCCAGATTAGTCTGAATTAAAGCCTGGAGAGGCTCACATAGGAGGCGAAACTCTACCTCCTGAGCATTCAGACCGTCCCAGGGTTCAAATCCACTGAATTTTAACCAAGCTAGATTACCCCCTCGCAATTAATCCAAGTGGTCATGGGATAATGGCTACATCATTGATCTAATTACGCACTTAACGTCATAATATATACGGTTATAACTTAGTCCTTGATTAAGCTCGGAGAAACAACTTTGCATATCTTGCACAGAGACCCGACTTTGATCAAGTTAGATTTGGCAGCATCTAACAAAGGATCAGCCTGTAGAGCTTTGTCAAAGCAGTACTTAACGTCATAATATATACGGTTATAACTTAGTCCTTGATTAAGCTCGGAGAAACAACTTTGCATATCTTGCACAGAGACCCGACTTTGATCAAGTTAGATTTGGCAGCATCTAACAAAGGATCAGCCTGTAGAGCTTTGTCAAAGCAGTACTTAACGTCATAATATATACGGTTATAACTTAGTCCTTGATTAAGCTCGGAGAAACAACTTTGCATATCTTGCACAGAGACCCGACTTTGATCAAGTTAGATTTGGCAGCATCTAACAAAGGATCAGCCTGTAGAGCTTTGTCAAAGCAGTACTTGGCTTCCTCAAGAAGGCCCTCGGCAACAAATACGAGTCCTAGATTGTTATACGCTGGAGCATATCCAGGCTTAAGTTTGAGTGCTTTACTAAACATAGCCTTTGCACTGTCATATTTCTTCTCCTGCCTGTATAAATTCCCCAGATTGGAAAAGACTGCATGTTGTTGCTCTGATGTAGCCAAAGATAATGCTCGTTTGAAGACATCCTCAGCTAGAGATGCTTTTCCGGATAGCTGCAATGAGATACCGAGATTTGACCAAACATAGCTGCAGTCTCTAAATCGAGACACTGCAGCCTTGAGATAGTTCTGTGATGATTTGAATTGCTGGGCACGGAGGCTATGTAGCCCTAGTTGGTGCCAGTGCACAGGATCATCTGGGTCTTCTCCTATGACCTGTAAAACACGGGGAAGGACATGAATAAGCAAAACAACAGGAAAAGGCTCATGTGGTGAACAAGAGATCCATCTACCCTTCATGAAATAATGGAAGATTATCGAAAAGTAGAAACTTTACGCATATTGTTACTCAAAGGTGACAAATTTTACAGCAGTCAAATGTGGACAATGAATCAGCGATGGAGGTAGTAACAGTAACATTTGACCACTAATTTACATTTCATGAACTAACAATAAATCAGGATAATATCAACCAACACTGTTTTTAAGCCTCGGCTAGTGAGTTGGGTAGGTCTCAAGTGTAGGCAATCTTAATCCCTTTACGTTATAGAGGGCATATAGTACCCTAAAGTGTATCACTCATTTAGGCCTATCTTCATCCTAAACAGTCATACATTAGCTACTGAAGCAAACTCGAATACGGGCAATGTCTAACTAAAAAGGGGCCGAGGAGTCAAACCCCAAATGTGCTGCTCCCTTGCATGATTAATTGCTCGGCAAGTTCAAAGCAGCAATATGTAATGAGAATAAATTTGGATTCGAGATTTCTTTTTTTCTAGATGTTTATGAATTATGATATACCTGTTTCAAGCTGTAGAGAGCATGCTCTTCCACTTCCATCAACTCTTTCTGTTCACTTTCAAATGCTGCTGAAATCTCATGTTGGGTCTGGTGTACCATAGCAAGCCCAGCCCAAGCGATCGTAGAATCAATTGACACAGGATCTGCTTCCCGAAGAATCGAACCCATTTCATTTCCAGCCCACGATAGCTGTTCACTGGGATTTTGTGATCTTTCTGCATCTTTTATGCGGTGGACAGCAACAGAATAACGTGTAGACATACAGTTCGGTTCCAGTTTAACTGCCTGCCAAAATAGTAACAATAAGGATTTTGTTAAGCAACCGGATGACCGATAAGGAAAATTGTGTTGAGAATTGCATCAAATGACTCCTACTTGGGCTACTTCACAATAAACTGAAGGCCAACTAACTTGCTTCAATCCATCATGAACGAGGAATTGTAATACATAAGATTCACACACAATCCCCTAAATTTTTTGTGAGACATCCAAGTCCGGCATGGAGCATCATAATCCCAAACAAAACAACGGATTTTTGAATCCACTAGAAATGAAAACGAAAAAATGACCAGTTTGACCTGGACAGTTAAGTGTTATTTAATGGCCAGAACTGAAAACATATATACGCCTGAGGGTCTACACATTAAAGGAAGATAAGTAGAAGATACATGGGATCCAAAGTAAAAACCGTAGTACAAGCAAATTACTAAAATTTTCATCAGAGAAGTAACAATTTACCTTTTCCAAGCACTTGCTCGCGCTTTTATAATCACCAATGATATTGTATGCACTAGCAAGATTTGCCCATACGTGTGCTGCCTTAGGATCTAGTTTAAGAGCAGCTAACAGACACTCCTTTGCCGTGCTTATTGCAACAGCAGAATCTGATTCTACACCAAGATCGCCAGCACTTGCTCCAGCACCTAAGTTTTTAGTATGATGCGGTCACTCAGTCAGTATCAGACTTTCTAAGAACAACAGCATCGAGATGCACCACAAAACTATGGAGCACCGGTGACATAAAAAAAGATAGAAATGAAGATGGTTTAAATTATAAATTTCGAACCTGCTACAGGTGAACTATACTTGCACAAAAGAATGGCAGCATAGTTGACAAGAGCACTGGGATGGGCTTGATCTTTTAGAATTAGACCCTGAAAGCATTTTAAGGCAGCCTCCAAATTTCCACTGAGAAAAAAGTAGTCAAGTTATACGGAAGCGGTCATATATTAAGAATATGAGGTGCAAGAAAAGCAGTATCATTGTCAAGTGCTCGCTGAAAAAACTTAGATATCAGGATTATTACTCTTCTGCAATGACAGAAACAGAACAGTATAGAAGATCGGTAGGAAATTACTCTTGGCAAACAAAGTAAGGCTTCTTCCATAAAATTGAGAAACGGCCGCAAGGATAAAAAAAATAAAGAGAAACGAAGTTGGATGTTAAAATATAGAAGGCCCTTATATTGAGATAAACATGTCATGAGAAGTGTAACAAATAAGGTCTCAAGATGCTTGCTTGCTCTTACTTTGAGTTGTTTCCTAGTTCCTACGCCCTTTTAGACTGATTTCGACACAGACATCCTCAAAACCAATTATAAACGAATTGAAACTAGTCGAGATTTAGAATTACAATGCAACAACTTAATTGCTTTCAACTGTAATTACATAAGTGTCTTACAGAAGAACAGAGTGCTCGTGATCGATGTTAAAATATAGAAGAGAATTACATTTGTCTTTACCTCTGTAGATAAGCAAGACCTAAATTTCCAAGACAATCCAAGTTGTCAGGTGCCAAGGTCGATAAAGATGACAATACTGAAATTGCACTCTACAAAAAAGAAATAAGGGACATAAGATCATATTAAAAAAGGTACTACCTCCGATTCTAAAGAATTGCCCCATTTGACTAAAATACTCCTTACAAATCTTAAAAAGTGGGGCAATTCCAAAGAATCGGAGGTAGTATTCAATATATCAAATGTACAAGCATATAATTAAAAATGAATATACCTGCAGACGACCAGTTTTAAGGAGAATCATTCCTAGAGTACTCCAAACTGGCACTTGTCTAATATCTGATAACACCGATTCCTTTAATTTTGAAAGTATCTCTTCAAGCTCTTCGACGTCAAGCTCAGTATCGGAAGTTGACTCACTCATATTTTCTAGAAGAAGGCACTGAAAAAAGGATGATAATACATTATTTCGACTACATGAGCAATGTCTCTGATGTTAAAATAGAAGTAACTAAGAAAAGATTCATATAGGAGTTTGTTATCTTTAATTTTTTTGCAATCGCTTGATTAATCAGAAGCCGTGTTTCGAGAGGAAAAGAGTAGAGACCTGCGCATGATGCATTTGAACCAATGATAGCAGTTCTGGCCTATCAATTTCTTCATCAGATCGTAATAAAATTTCGGCTGCCTTCTCGTATGCAAGAACTGCCTGCCATATTTTCACACAAAATTAGTGCCCAGACTTGGTGTATAATGCTAAAAAGAGGCTCAAGACCTTCAAGCAGCAACCTTCTGTGGCTGACACAATCGCTGGTACATTAGACCGAGTAAAAAGTGAGCATGGGCATTCTTTGGAGCCTTCCGTGCAACATGTATCAACCCCTACATATGTAAATGAAGTTGATTGATTAATGAAATAAGAAAATAAATTACCCCTTGAGACCTATTAGAGTTATGCATGCACCTTAGCTTCGATACATGTATCAAGACCTTAGCTACGATGTTAATTGTTAACTGTTAAGCGTCCCAATAAAATGTATCCTAGCTTAAGGTGCCTCTGTAACGGAGAATTCATATTGAGGCATAAAAGCTTCTCACATCTCGGTTTAAGTCAAGGTTGCAGTATCTACTATCGCAGCTTAGTCCCTATAATTGTGGCCAATATCGCCTTACAATGTCATAAACCATGTCACGGACTTGCAGTGATCTTCAAAACGTGAATTAAATGGTCGACTGGTCGTGGCCTTGATTCAATACCATTGGCACTAAGCACTATGCTTATGATATAAAACTTGTAGAAAGGGATTATCATTACAGAATTATCAATATACTTCCTCAGTCTCTCGGAGTAAGGTTCACACTTTCTATTCAAGTCCAAATTCCAGGAAAATTCGCACTTGGCTTTATTCATTTTCAGGTTATTTCTGGACAATTTTGTCCTGGATACAGAATGATATTTTCAAGAAATGTTACTTATTTTACAGGAAATGTCACACTAAGTGCTTCAGTTACCACATTCACTCCACTCACCGGCCGGCCAATCAACGATTCACTTTGAGCATATTCTATCATGGCGCTTACTTAAAATATACTCCCTCCCATTCTTTGGAAAAGCATCATTTTCCATATTTGGATCATTCCCTGGATTTGCACTGTTTTCTTAAATTGTAAAAATAATCCCCATAAATGACCCAAATACCCTCATGAGAGAAAAGGTAGAAGCGTCGAGTTGTCCACTTGCAAGGGTATAACAGTCAAGATATGCACAAAGCTTACTCGCCTAGATATGTGCCAGTTACAAATGGTGATTTTCCATAGAACGAGAGGGAGTATATATACATATAATATATAATGAATGAATTGAGTATCATAGTAGCATCTTCATAACGAGTTAGGCAAACCTTGCTTTGTGTCCATTTCTGTATCATAGTAGCATCTTCATATATGTATCATATTATACATATAATATATAATGAGTGAATTGAGTATCTAATGTATCATATTATACATATAATATATAATGAGTGAATTGAGTATCATAGTAGCATCTTCATATAATGAGTGAAATTTCTTATTTTAAGGTCTAAATTGAAGTGTCGTGTCGGACACCGGCACGTGTTTGACACGCGACACAACAGTTAAGTGAAGTGTCGGAGTAACATAGGTTCATTTTCAAATCCCTCTATAATATTCTACCTATTCCAAAAAAGCCAGCAAGTTACTGAACAAAAAAAAAAGCCGACATAAACCGACTCACAGTTTTCAGGCTGCTAACTTTCTCTTCACGGGAAGATGTAGTCCCTAAAGAATGTTGATCTCCATCAACATCAGCCCCGCAGTCAATATGGTCTTCAACTTTCCCGGACTTCGGTCTGCACTTTCCTAATTTGTTTAGTCTTTTACTTTCACCTTCTATAGCTTCACTGCCTTCTTTGACTATCAGAGGCAACTTCTCCAGGCTACTATCATTGACGGGAAACCTGCCAATATACATATTAACCCAACAAAATACTCGGTGACAGAAAAGTAAAAGTCGATGCAACAAGCACAATAGGGAAAGTGACCAACAATCTGCATACATATGTGAAATACGCATACAACAACAGAGATTAATTAAGAGTGGAGCCTCTTTAAGCAACTCAGTCATACTCCCTCCATTCAACCCAATTCCATACGTTTATCAATATATGCGAGGCGTATTTAATCAAATGTATGGAACTGGCTTAAACGGAGGGAGTAAGTCATCACAAGGTTAACAAAGATTTAAGTGAACACAGAAGCTAGCAGCAACAGTGAGAGAAGCTAAACAACATCACCATCCTACTACTCCAACTTGCAATGTTAATTTTGATATTCCGGGATTTCTAGGAATACTATTTGAATCTGTTATAGAATTAGTTAGTTAGTTCCAATCTCGTAAAATAAGCAACTAGCACACATTATTGTACAGATATCACGATGTTACTATTGTGTTTGCAGTATTCTCTCAGGCTTTGCATACATTTTAACGGGACTTTCTTCCTATTTCGTTTTCTCTGGTATTTGAATATCAGATTGATGGTACCACATGGCACCATCATTCACTCAACCTAACTTCTTTTGCTCTAAAACCAAAGTCTCATGATCCTTACAAGCACAGTTTCTATTGGAATCTGTCCGCTGTCAAATTACGGTCTTACCACTTCAATATACTCTTCTTACAATATTCTGCCAAAAGTAATTCATAACTGTTTTGAAACCCTCCAGTTTCCTCAACCGTTGTCTCGTTTTACATCTCAAGATCAAACTCCCAGCTCACCTAGTCGGGTGGCTCTACGTCTTAACACCATAAAACCCAAATAAAACCAATAGAACAGCTCAAAAATCCAGCACAATACTTCAAAAAGACAATTTTGCCATAATTACCCTAAATAATTCCATGTTTTTTGCTCTATCCTCTAAACCAAATACAATATCCCAACAACTCTATCTCTTAAATTCCCTTGTAAATTACTCTTTCCCTCCGTTCCAATCATTTGTTTATCGTCGAAAATTACCACTCATAACTTAAAAATAGTCCAACAACATATACACACAATCCAACAAAGCTAAAGACTGCACCTTTTCACTAATATACTATCAAATTTCTCAAAATAAACTTCAAAAATGACCAAGAGAACCAAAAATTCGCAAAATTAAGTACAATTAATGAATACCCTACAAAAACAACTTCAGAAAAATTACAATAAATATAGAAAGGAACAATTTTTCACTAAAAAAATCAAAATTTGAAGAATACCCATATTAAATAACAAGGTATAAACATAAAAAGCAACAATTCTTCACTAAAAAATCAAATTTTGAAGAATACCCAAATTAAATAACAAGGTATAAACATAAAAAGTAACAAATTTTCACTAAAAAATCAAAAATTGAAGAAGACCCAAATGAAATAACGAGGTATAAATGATGAAAAAAGGAAGAACCTTTGAAGAAGGGGAAGAGGAAGAGAAGGAGGAGGAGGAGCAGAAGGAAGGAAAAGGGTAGAATCGTCATCATCAAATTCAGGAGGATCAACATTTAAGTCAGCCAAAACGACGAGTTTTGGTTGATGGGTTTGCTTCTTTTCTTCAATGGTTGACATGGCAGATGAATGGAATTGAAACCCTTGAAGAAGAGAAGAGAAGAGAGAAATGGTGGAGAAAAGAAAGAATGAAAGAAGTGTGAATTCAGTCAACAAAGTAGTGAATGTATAAATAGGTGTGGGAGGACTTCAATCTTGTCACCCAACTCATACATGGATTTGTTTTTTATTTTTATTTTTATTTTTATTTTCGACTCGTTTGTGTCGATCATTTGTATACTTTTGATTTCGGGACACTGCATGCATTAAGAAAAATGGACGGAGTTGTTTATGAAATATTGTTATTAGATGAATAGGTAAATCAAAATGAACGTGGATAGATCAAATTATCAAGGGTAAGTCTGCTGGGACGGTCTCTTACAATTCAAAGAAAAAATTTGCCTATATTGGTAATAAAATAGTTTAAAATCATGATTAATGATAAAATGGGTACACTTATTATCTATACATGTATGAAATTAAAGTGTTACTTTAGGTCGTGAGCAACAATACAAGGGTTATGAAAAATATATAGAGGGATACGATAAAATGTTCTTTCAATAACTCAGTGAGACGTCGTCTCTCACAAAGTTACTAGTTTTAGTGAATTACTAAACATTATCATAACAGAAAGGTATGCAAAGAATGAATGATATCCTAATAAGAAATGAATAGATAACTAAGTAGTAATCGGAAAGAAGAGAGAGTTAAATTTCGGTAACAGAAGCTGCAAGATATATACAAACAATCGAGATCGTTGATTTTAAAGAGATAGACCTCGTACGTTTTTTTATAAGATAAGAAAATTAGATTGATTGTTTAAGGTAAAACCAACTTATCTCATCCTTTCGAATAAGGGGGTAAGTTGAAGTCATCGACTTTCAAACCACCTCGAAAGAATCTTATTAAATCAACAATTCTTTACTCCTAACAAACAATTTGACTAACCTCCTTCGTTTATTTGAAAATCTTTAAATCCTCTCCTTCAATCCGTCGCCATTAAAATGCTCATTTTGGTTTCTTGAACTTATTGGTGACTGGCCACTCACTTTGTCATTAAATAATAAATATGTCGTACCTAATTTCCGTTTTCTTCCAAGAACTATTGTCAGTAGAGTATGACTATTTATCAAACAGATAATTAAATTTTTGACACAAAATTTACGAAGCCACCTAATAAACTTGTTCCATTTATACTGTTTATTTACTTACCCAGAATTTTGAAAGAGTCAAATGAGCTTCAAGTGTTATAGATAGGGAAAATAATGAGAATAAACAACGTACGCTTAAATGGACATAAGCAACGCTACCATTGATTTGATTTTTATTCGCATTCATATGTATAAGTATATAACTATAATTTCGAGTACTATATATCCGGCAAAATGCGAAAATTGGATATAGCACTAAATTGTGTATCCGACGAGTATTGACACATAAAAACAGATACTCTGTGATAGCTTGTGTCGTGATACAGTGTATTTCTCATGGCATTTGGCGTTCGATGCAAGGGGGTCACTGGCTTTACTGCCGTAGTAGTCTAACAGCTCTTTGTGCCTGATCATGTTATGGAAGCTAAACCATGTTGGGTCTTTGCGGCAATAGCAAATTATAAAACTTATCAGCCAGGAAGAAAGCCTTGCCCTTGCTATCGACAGCCTTTTTCCAACCACACCAACCACCATTAACAATCTTCTTAATGTCTTCACCGCCAGTATAATGAGGATCCAGTATCAAGAAGGCGCAATCTCCGCTGGCATCATTGTAGTCTACTCCTAAAAGGGTATACGCCAAGACCCCACCCCCTGCATTTCATGCCACAAATTCACTAACTTAGTACTATCATCATATCAATGGCTTTTCAAGGTACTTGGAAGAAGAAAAAAATCGTGTTTAAATGGTGCATGTTTCCTTCAAATTACAAATTTCAGACTTGATGATTCATGAGTAGTTATTTCCGCCATTTTAATAGTTTATCGTTTTCAGGGATGCTAACTATAATGGTGTGACTACCCAGCTCCATCCGTTGTCATATGATGTAATCCACCAAATACAACAAAACCTCAGACCTCAGACCATCTCCAACCATAAATATTTCTCTTCCTCATCCCACTCTCTCTCATCAGTTCTTACTCATCCACCTCATTATTCCTCAACTTTTCAATTAACAACCAAATTACTCATATAACAATGATTTATACTTATTCGTCATCTCACTCTCTTTCATCATTTATCGCTCATATAAAAATATTTCCAAATGTTATCAAGAATGATCTCTATTTGTAGAGAAAAATAAAATATAACAAATGGTTTAACTTTTGCAATTTTTAAAATTTTATATCTATGTTAAAAAACTAAAAATGAAGAAAGAAAGGATAAAAACTTCTTTATTTTCTCTATCCTAAATTGTCGTCATTTTTTGGGTATTTTTGGAGTGTCTCTCTTCACTCACATAACCATTAAAATATCATTATTTTGTTACTCATTCTCTTCCTCTATTTTTGGATGCACTTGTTCTTCCTCAATATCTTGAGTAACAATCCTCATGGTTGGAGAACATTTTTCCTTCTTCCACAATAAAACGCTCCATCTCATCCTCATGGTTGTAGATGCTCTCAGTGATTACCTTAACCAAGTGTTAACAGATAAAAGGTGTCGCACTTAACAGTAAAAAGTGCATCTAATTTAATTGTGCTCATTTTAAATCATTTATATCATTACATAATCCAAACCCAAACAAGAGTCGTCAGCTCCATTGAAAATGAAAGCACTGGGTTACGTACCAATCATGATGGGTGTTCCCTGGTTCTCAAAATGCAAAGCCAGCTCTCGACATTTCTCAGGAAACTCAGCTCCAGACCTCAGAGTCATCACCTTGCAGGTGACCTATTGGACAATTAGATAGTTCATTTTTACTTTGCGGATAGGATACCAATGCACATCCACCTTACCCTTGTGTTAACAATGAAAATTGTGTCGAGAAGTGCATCGAATGACTGCTACTTCACAACAAAAAAAGGAGCACAGCCACGTTGCTTTATTCCATCATAAATCATAGATTCAAAATATGAAGGAAATAAAAATTCATGATGTTCATTCACTATTAATCTTTTATGGCTACGTGGCAAATAGATTCAAAATACCACCACGGGGGTATTGTCTAAGAACTTCCTTGAAGGTCATCAATGTATGTTATAAAAATGAAAAGGGTTCGCAGTCAAAGAAAACAATGGAATGTTTTCTATCAAAACCCACACAGATTCTAACTGAAGCCAATACAGGAAATATTTTATCATACTTACACCCAAGAGTTTATCAAGAACATAGCTCAACTCAATGGCACCAATCCATTCACGGGACCCAATAAAAGAAGGATCTTTATCACCAATCTCCACTAGGGCCTCCTGTATCTCCCTGACATGGCAAAAACATCCACAAGTTCACACAAGCTCTATTATAGTCGCACATTCATCAAATGCTAAATTGCAATGCCACATAGAGTCATAGACTGGTAAATAAAGTCAACGCTTATACATCAACATTACTCCATGCATTTACAAGAACGCTCCCATTTATTGTCGGATAAGAGGATCCCAGGGTCAAATGTACCCACTCCTATATCATTGTATTAAAAACACGAAGACACAACCCATAATGAAAACAGCATCGAGTAATGTATCTAGAGTCTGCTATTTACCTACTTCACACATCACAATGCAAGAAGCAGAAACAAGTTTGAGAGGCATTTTTGCTTAACTTCGAATAGCTTATATCATAAAATAAATTTTACCTATGTGTGGGAACGTCGATTGAAGTATAATGTTGAAGTCTAAACCAGGAAATAATGGTTTGTAAAGAGCGATAAGCACATCCCCACCCCTGCAACATTAATACAAGGTGAATTGCCAAACAAACATAGTTAGATCAACGAGCATCTCTGATTGAGCAGGACTACAAAAACTAATGTAGTTGAGAAATTATTATTTTTTTCGAAATAATTGACTAAGAGCCACACATTAGAAATATCAGATTTAAGATTCCAAACTGGACCAAGATGCGTAACCTAGCATAAACTTTTTTGTAAAAATCAAGGGTACAGATAAAATATTGCTTCTCCAGCCACTTACTGAGTCATCAAAACCACCCTGAAGGTAGTGGTGGTATTCATAAGAACCTTGAACCAAAGACACAAGGCCACCAGAAACTGCATGACAATATTGACATCAATCGTAAAATTCACGAAATGGGAAAGATGGGGAAAAAAAGGCTAATGCTATAAGAAGAATTTACTAACCTCCGCTACTGGGAATGCTAACATGTACATCCCTTAGCAATGGATAGCCTGCGCAAAATAAAGACACGTCATTAAGAAGGCAAATTTAAGGTCATTCGGAGGAGCAGAGAGGACAAATAATATAATTGCCATAAAAAACATGTGTATAGCTAGTGGTGTGCGATGCCCAAGTAATGAGTTTGTGACATTGAGAGTCGAAAGAAAACAATTACCTTTTCTAGCTGAACCCACTTCATTGTTACTGGACTTTGAAAAACAAAGGGCATTGGCAGTACGTAAAAGAGGACGATCAGAAGGAAGACCCAGCCTAAGATGAAGGGACCTCCTAACTTCAACTGCAATAATCAGATTGGACAAAAATTAAACGTTATATATAGAATCATATATACTCCTGGGTAAAGATAAGGGGTCGCCATATATTCGATTTTTGGTTTGACTGATTAAAGCCCGTGAAGTTGGGAGCAGCATGTAAACAGCAGAGGTACCTCACAGACTCATACCCTAAGGTTGCCATGCAAGCTAGATGGTGACAAAGGAGACTAAGACAATATATGGATCGTGTACAAGTCAGTTATGAGTCATCATCAATTACAAATATGTGGGCAATCTCAATTTAACTTTATTACAAAATGTAGTATGGTGGGATCTGTTAAGTTAGCTTTTTGATGAGGGGCCTATTAAGCTAGCTTTTTGACAAGGTGGGACAATTAAGCTAGCTCAAACACAACAATGCCTTGCCTATGCTCGAGGAGATATCTCAGCCAGCTGAATCTCTACATTAATTCTCGGTATTTCACATACCTTGCTTTAGTTCCGTCTCACCATAGCTCAGTTCATAAAGAGCTGTTATTGGATGCACAAATCCAGGAGGGCAGAAGTGATACGGATGGAGCTGCACTTTCAGATACAGAAAAGAAATGTTAACATAGTTCTCTTGGCAGGAGAGATAAAATGAGTCCAATGACAAAGAACACAATGAAAAGTACTACCAGATAAAAGAGATCACCCTGAAACATTATGACATATATAATGAGAATATGAGATTCATAAGTAGAGACAGAGTTGGAAAGGCTGCGACAGATATGAAGTTGGTGAAAAAGAAAAATGACACATTTGAATTCTAACATGAAGTTAAACATATACTTTGATAGCTTAAAACTATTGGGATAACATCATCTACAAGTCGGTTCATACCTGAGGATGCTTGCTTAGGAAAGATGGTGAAACAATGTTCTTCACTGTTGTCAACTGGTCAACTAACGCGGGAATAACTAATCTTGAAATTGAATATGTCAGAGGAAGGTCTTTCACGGCATAGCAAATAACTTCCAAATTATAATTAACAACCATGAGCTTGACAGCTTCCAAAGCTGAAGGAAGAAAACTCTAGTAAGCACAAAAATATATCCGACGTCTTTCAGCCACTGCAAAACCACTGTTGATGACATACTCAACTGGGCTTGAGGGAGTAATGTGTATACCTGGGCAATACTCCACCACTGGTGCAACAGATTGCTGTGATTCTCCAGATCTGTTTAAAAATAGAGTGACCTGTATAGTATCTGCATTCTAAGCAAGACAACTTTGAGTAGAAGAATTATGCAGCTTAACCTAATTAAAAGAAAATTTGTATATCTAAAACTCTAAAAGTTGAACCTCAACGATGAATAACGAGGAAGATCGTATTATCAAGCGTTACCTCAGTACCAACGCCAGACAGATGATGTTTACTCTCTGAGCAAAAGTATGAACAGTGAATTGGTATTTCACCCGATTTTGTAGAAGTGTCAGTCAAAACTTTAATGTCAGAAATATCTGATTCAAAATCTAACTCAGAACCACGAACAACCACAGGACGAGGTAGATCTTCCGAGGAGCTTTTCGATGATGTCACAATGTATGTAGTTTGGGGGTCTTTAAACATACTTACAAGTCCTTCATGTTCCCTCAAATATTTCTGAATGGCATCTGTGATACATTGTAAAGCTAACCTCAGGAATTGAATATTACAAAAGCAACTTTTGATAAGCTCAACAAATTGTCCAAGACAGAAATAAAATAGCAAAAACCAATATGCATTTGATGAGCACGACAAAGCTTCAACAGTCACAAGGGGGCAGTTCACTAAATAAGAACATTACTGAATCCATAAGTTGGCATAAAACATACTGCCTTCCATCACAATGATCTTCCTATTTCACTTTTTGTGGTAGAAAACTTTGACCATAAATATGTCAAACAAGTAATGATTATGATATGATATTAACATATTTAAATTAGGTATCACTTTTAATATCAACATATAAAGGCAACTTGATATCGTTTCCACTTGATCTACAGCATACCAACACTTCTTTTCTTGTCAAAATCAAATCTTGTTTCACCTTTTGAAGATCAAACATTGTACCAACATTTCACGAGCAAAATTAAGTATTTCTTAACTACTAAACAGCAATAACAAAATTTTACATATTTATTTCTTATAAAATTTCCATTTTGATGGTACGGGATCTGCAGTTTTGGACTTATTCCACTTTGGTGATCCGAGCTTTGGCTAATTCCCCTTTGGTTACCTAATGTTTGAGTTATTTTCCAATCTAGTGACCTCTGGTTCAGCAATTTTCTTATTCCAGGTGACCTAACCCCTAAGGTATAAACTGGTCAAATGTCATCTAAATGAGCGGCATTTCTACACAATGATAAGCAAAAACGAACATTAATACATATTAAGGTGAATTCAAGTAACTTTACTCATCAAAATTAAAATATAACAAATCTCAGTCACTGAAGTCGTATTCAAACATAGCAAAACCTCATTTCGACACTTGACATCAATTGCTTCAATTTGGTCAAAATTTCTAGATTAAGTTCTTCACTAAGTACAATCCCAAACTTGATCAAACCTTCATTATCTTTACGCAATGCAGCGAAATTTAAGCTCAATCTATACCTTTCCCCTTGATAGGAATGACATAAACACTCAAATTAACACTAATACCACATAAAGAAGCATAATAAGATCAATCCTAAACTTGATCAAACATTCATTATATTTACGCAATGTCAAATTTAAACCTTTATACCTTACTCATCCTTATGATTAACATAAACAGGCAAATAAACTTGATCAAACATTCATTATATTTACGCAATGTCGAAATTAAAACTATATACCTTGCTCCTTGTTAGGATTAACATAAACAGGCAAATTAACACTAATTCCACACTTAATCAAGCAACCTCTCTCCCAAACAAACTTCTCCGCTTTCTCCTTCTCCTCATACACAACCTCCTCAATCTCTTCCACAATGTTAAATTCTCCGTCTTTCGAGCCGAAAAACCGAATAACTCCTCCATTACTATCCAAAACACCACCAATTAAATCAATTTTTCCAGAATTTTCCACGTCGCCGTACAAAACCTTCCTAAGCTCACGCGCGGCGTTGATTGCGCGTTTCGCATCCGAAACAACGTCGTTTTGGGCGGGAATTAGGGCGCCGATGACGTGGAAGCCGCGAACGATGAGAGAACGGAGATCGTCGGATTCTTTGGAGAAGTGAGGAGTGAGATGATCGGACGGCTGGAAATGGAGGCATCGGATGGTTGAGACGATGGTGAATTTAGGGAAGAATGGTGAGCTGATTAGCCATTGTAGGGTTGAGGAATTTGAGATTTTGAGATTAGGGTTTAAGATTTTGATGATTTGGGGATTTTTCATGGTCATTTTGTGTTTTTTTTTTTTTTTACGATGTTGAAGTGTTACAAGAATCAAAGATTGAGAATTGTGTTTGGCCGTGGAGGGAAATTTAGACCGGGCAAAACCGCAAAAGAATACCAACAAAAATGGTCGGATCAGATATCCACTTTGGATCGGATTTGGAGTGTTGGTTCGGTTTGGATATCGAATTTTTTTGCTCAACCATAATCAGAAGACCCGATCTGAATAAATCGATCCGGTATCCAACTAGAGGATTGCAATTTGGCTCATAATAACATCCAAAATTACTAAATCCGACCTCAAATTCTTGCAAATCCAAACTGGCCCAACTCAGACCTGTCATATCTTTTCTTTATGATAAGTAACTAATTATCCCTTAGAATCAACCTTGAAAAAATATGTTCTAATTTAGACAATAATCATTACCTGCTTTTATTTACTTCTATTTATGTGTGCAATCTTGATATATATAATTATAAGTACTTCTAGGCTCTAGCCATGGCTACACCAAAAATTGTGCAAACATGCATATACTTCTATACAATATGAAAGTTTTCTTTTTTGCACTCTTAGTGTTGGTTGCTTTTATCACGTTTCATGGTATTAGCGTTGCGGTAGCTCGAAATCCGTCATTCGACGATATATATCAATTTGGGGACTCAATTTCCGACACCGGGAATGATGTCAGTTTGAGTGGTAATCGTGGTTGCGGTAAACTTCCTTATGGAGAAACCTTATATCGACATCCTACCGGTCGCTGCTCTGATGGGCTTCTTATTGTTGATTACTTTGGTACGTTAATTAGATTCATCAAGGTTTAAAACCTATCAACGTAAAACATAAAATATAAAATAAAAAGTAAGAAAAATAAGAAATCCTATATACATCAACTCCCTTCAATTCATAGCAAAGGGTGTTTGGAAATGCCTGATTGTTAAATTTTCAGCATATTCGAGGCTTTTACCATGTTTAACTTATTAATATATTATTGTTTTTGAAATGATTGAGGATAAATAATCATACATAAATTCACTCGAAAGGATGAAGATTGGTGGTTACAAAATTTCATTGGTCTAAATTTCGAATATGGTTGACTACTTGGTATAAGTGATTTGCTTGAGTACAACGTTTCTATACAAAATACAATTGTTACTCTGAAACTAACCAAGTCCAATTTTACTTATCTAGTTCTTGTTAACAAATAAAAATGTTTATCAGTTGAAAATTAAATACTTTTACCATTACCATATTTTGTTTGGGGATATCAATTTATTGTTGGGTGACTCCATCTTGTTTTGTTACAAAACCGTTTTATAATAGCCTCACTTTGCACAAAATGAAATATTTTGTCAATATCGGATTACAAAACCATTTATTTTATTCCCACTAAAATACATTTTTACATACATAATTACATACTTTAAATGTATCATAGTTTCTTGTAAAATCGTTTTACAATTTTACCAAAGGCTAATTGTTCATACGTTCATCGTGCCTTCATCACTCTATAAATATTTGAGATATATTTATGTACTAATTATTTACCTCAAATAATCTTACTAACTTATCTCTATATTTATATGTTTTTGTAATAAAAAATGAAACAGCTCAAGCTCTTAACTTACCATTATTTCTTAGTCCATATTTGAATAAATCGGGAGCATTTAATCATGGAGCAAACTTTGCTGTTGCTGGAGCAACTGCTATCACTACTTCTAAAACCTCTTTACTCAATCAACTTGTCTGGTTTAAGTCTCTCCTTCCTAAAATATGCCCTAACCAAGGAGGTATTAATCTCACTTCTACATGTATCATTAGTTCATTACTTGAACTTACATTAAGGTTTTATCTTGTTTATTACTTAAATCAACTTATTGTTTAGTTTTTGTTAGACACCCTTGATGTTATTACGTGTCACTGAGAATTAGTAGACGTAGCTGAATTAACTGATAAAGTCAATGTGTCAAATAACATATTAACATAATAACATATAACCTTAGTTCAAAACATGATATTATACGCGTCACCATAAAAAAAAACATTTTAGTATAATGCATTTGAATTATTGATATCAACTTATTGTTCAACTTGACTTTAAAAGTTTAATAAAATTTCAGAAACTTTTTTCAAAAATAATTCAAAAAATATTGAAAAGAAGTTATAGCATGATACTCCCGCTGTCTCAATCAATAATTTTCATTTGTTTTATTTTGTGAGGTAAAAATAAAGCAAATGTAAACTATTGACGGGACTAATTTAGTTTTAGTAAAAAAAAAATCTCAGTATATAACAATTAATCGTAATAAAATAAAATAATGTATGAATGCTAATTCATATACAAACATATTCAAAATTTAATTGAAAATATGTTGATATTACACCTTTATAAAATTGAATATTAATTCACCACCTAATTAGTAAAACTTAATTAACTAAAACTCTTAATTTCTCCATAGCGTGCAAGCAAAAGCTAGAGAATGCTCTTTTCCTAGTAGGAGAAATTGGAGGTAACGATTACAATGGTTTGGTATTTGGACGAGGCAAAAATTCTAACGATCTCCAAAGTTTAGTACCTAAAGTTATTCAAACTATAATGGACGTTGTTAAGGTAATAATCTCCTCAACCTAATTAACGTTTTTGCTAGCTAGTAGTTCTACCAGAAATTACTGTCGATATGTGACAATGACTAATATTATATACGTCTTAACGTGTAGCAATTGATTGATCTCGGTGCCACTAAACTCGTGGTACCGGGAAACTTTCCGGTGGGTTGCATGACAATATATCTAGCTACTTATAAGACTAATGATCCAACCAAGTATGATGAACTTGGTTGTCTTAAAAATTGGAACGATTTCGCCTCGTTTCACAATGCTCGGCTTCAAGGCGCAATAAAGATACTTCAAGCACAACATCCTAACGTTAAGATTATCTATGGAGATTATTTCTCTGCACTAAAATCAGTCTTCCAAAATGCTAATGCCCTTGGTGAGTTTCGGCAAATCTTCAGTTTTTTAGCTCATCTTTTTAATTAGGTGTACTGAATTTCAGTACCACCAGGTGGCGCCTTATCACCATTCACCATCCTTTAAAAAGAAATTTAAAGAATGATGATATAGTTTGTTGTATGTGATATGTATATATGGCAGGATTTGACAAAGATGGTATACATAAGGCATGTTGTGGGACGGGAAACAATGAATTCAATTTTGATAGACGTCACTCGTGTGGATCTTCTGGTGTAACATCATGTCCAAACCCTCACCTTCGAGTAAGTTGGGATGGAATTCATTTGACGCAGCATGCTTATCAAGTCATGGCCGATCAAATTTTGAGACAAGTTCTTCCCGCTCTTAGCTAGTTTTAATTCAAGTCGAAGTGATCCATATTTGATCTTTTTTCAATTAATACTTCGCATACAAATACGAATTGCCATTATATAAATACTACTTAATTTTATAGAAATTTATAAGAACAATTATCATGTTGGATGAAGAGAACAAGGTACAATCCAAGAATCGACTTACATATTTGATCCTATTATGCAGTTAGTGTTCCTAGATTATTGAGTCAATTAAAGTTTAGACACTTGCAACTAGTCCAAGGTAATTTCATAGCTTAATGGTTACGACTAAGTTAGTGGCTATGTTAGGTTGCAGCCAAATTAAATCTTTCATCTATCTTTATACTATCATGGCATTATGGCTCATTCATCTTTGAAAAAAATGTATTTCTCGAATTCCAAGCATTTCATAAGTCATGACCCTACAATCATGGCATTGTGGCTCATTTTACTTGTAAGATAAATCCATTAATAATTCAGATCATATGATAACTCCATAATATAAAATATTGTTCTGTTGTACTTGTTAAGGTGTAAACTCATATCCCATATCGGTGGTATCATGATAGAATAACATTTTATAAGTCTCCACCCACTTTAACAATACGAGGTTTTTTGAAAAGAATCTCAAGAAATCCAAGATCTTCACTAAAAGTATTGGATCTAGATCCAACCCGGTTCAAACGGGTAAAAAAAAAAGATCCAGATTTGATCCATGCGGATCGGATCCGTATCTAATCCAGGATTCTTTGACACCCCAACTTGAGCCTAAGCCCCATAACGTACAAATGGTGGAGCTTGAAGAGGGAACGCCCTCGGCAAACTAGATGCAAATTAAAGCACCATAGATCGTATAGGATCACGCCCGTTTGTGTACTATATAAAACAATACTGATCAGGTGGCCGGGCACTTATCAGGTTGGGTGCCACGTGTACGGAGCTCCTTTAATTTCCGGGTTATATGTCAAAGACAATTGTGTTCAAGAACTTCTCTTTAGGTGGCGGTCCCAATCCAGGGTATAATAGAAGCAAAGGAGCTCGATCTGCAAGTGTAGCACAGTCCTAAGTGAAACACATGAACATGCAGGACCAAAAGCATATGAGAGCACTCACTTGACCAGACACTGACAATATACATGTGGTGCGATTTATGACTCGGTAGCATAATGCATTAGTTAAAGGAGGTTATCAAGACTTGGCGATACTTGGGGTGCCTAGAAATTGGAGTCGCGGGGTGTGAGAAGTCACATGTAAATAGGTCATGATCCCTTCAATCCAAACTCAACCTTAACATGTATTCCTGTCAATATTTGGAAAATGTAGATATATTGATGTGATGGCCTGGAGGATTAAGAAATTGTAATTAATTTAGTAAATATGTATTCCTTTCAGGTCCGTGTTTTGAAAGCTCAAGCCAAATCCCACCAAACTAAATCATGTCGACCCACATATATAAATTGTGTCGACCCACCTTAGTTTTGGAATTTAGGAGCTAAATAAATCAAGATTTTTAAAAGATACATACAAGAGTCATAATTCTTTAGGTTTGCACTCTAATTAAAGTATAACATTATGGAGGTTTAGTGAGCATCATGCCGAATAGTAGTGCAAATATGTAATATATTTATTTAAACATATAAGTCAATAACATTGGGTAATACGTGGTAAGGTTAAGTAGTGAAAATAATTATAGCAACATCATTGAATTTTGTAAATATGATATTATTCACCAATGTGAATAGTTAAACTGATAATAATCACAACGAGGTAGTGAAAGTAATAGTAGCCGCACGACCATAGTGTAATTAACATAATTATAGCTGGAGAAGTGATAGTATCAATAACAATGACGGATAGTTAATATAACTATGATAACAATGAACGTAGTAACAACGAGAGAAAATGTGAACAATTAGCCTAACCAATCGATTTAAGAAATATTTTTTATTTATTTAAATATATAAGTTTGATAATATTAACAAGAATAGTGAATTTCACCATAAAAATAGTGAGAGTAGTCAAAGAGAGAATAGTAATCGCATATTCGCATGAGTATTGATCGTAATAGTATTAATAAAATATGTTGTGAAAATAATAATATTAATAATGGGGATAGTGAATGTATCTAATAATATATTGATAGATTTTACATTCCATCATAATTTCAAGATATATATGTCAAAGAAAAATATATATTATAATTAAATGGTAAAGGTATAATTAAGTTATAACGAAATTATATTTCATATAAAATAAAATTTAAATGGTAAACAAAGGTAGCACAGGCGGAGCCGTACACTACAGCTATTGAAACTACATAGCTATAGTTTTTACACCAGGATTAGTGTAAAATGTTGAGAAACCATGCATCTCAACCGCATGCCTACTCATCATATCTCGTGCTAATATTCCACTGTAGAATTGAAAGAGGTAGTGGGATTCGAATCCGTGACCTTTTGGTCACACTGACTCTGATACCATTCAAAAAACCATCTTAATCAAAAGCTTAAGCTTATAGTTGTAGTCTCAAGATCAATTTATGCTCTAACATTAAACTTATAATTAATAAATTTAAAGATTTTCTAAAATAACTATTTATCAACTTATAATATCTTCTACTTATTAAATTTACATGTAAAACAGTTTTACACGAGACTTCCTCTACCTCATAAGAATGAAGGAAAATAAGATTAAATGGAAAAAAAAGATAGAGAAACTCAATTGAATTAGCAATGAGTCTATATAAATCAGACACACAGATGGAGTTATCTAACTTTTAGTAGATTTGCAAGTTTTTAGACTTGGTGAAACTGTGAAAGTATAAATTTAGTAATGCTAACAACAATTGTGATAAATTTACCGATCGAGTTTAATCCCGAAGTGACGATAGATTGATCTACTTAATATATTTATCGACCTTATGATTACGATTTTTTTTTTATAAATCGGCGTAAAAGTATATCAGTAATTCAGTATAGTGAATTGTTTTACGGACCTTTGATTATCTATTTTACCAACAATTTTTTTTTGACATAAATCATTTTATATTCTTATATACATGCATTGCGTTATTATGACATACAAATAATTAGGGTTGAATAAATACTTAATTACCTATCAAAGAAAGATATAATAAATCATTAGCAGGGATGTAGCTGGACATGCATGCATGCATGATGTTCAAATTTTACAAAAAAGAGAGAAAATTAATTCGATTTTCCAAATTATTTCTATAAAAACTTTATTTGCTAATAGCTTACCATAAAACCAATTTTATTATTTCTAAAAATAAATAATTCACTTTGATTTACCAAAAAAAATACAATGCTCCTTGAATATTTCTAATACCTACAATAAACTAATAAATCTCTATGATATTCCAAGGTACTGTATTTACCATAAATAAATATTTCCATGCCAATTGCGAAATTATTATCTACCTTAAAACAATATTTTTGGCATGTCACGTGATAAATTATGGTAAATTACACAATAATCATTAGATACTTCTATTTATTTCTATTAATTACATGTGCAATCTTGACGTATATATATAAACGTATTTCTAGCAATTGATACATCAACTTAACAATTGTGCAAATTAAACATACAATATGGAAGCTTTCTTGACTCTCTCAATATTGTTAACTCTTGTCACTAGTCATGGTATTAATGTCGTAGCTGGAAACCCTTCGTTCGACGCTATCTATCAGTTTGGAGACTCGATTTCCGACACCGGAAACGATGTTAAATTGAGTGGTCCTAATGGTTGTGGTAGTTCTCCTTATGGAGAAACCTTCTTTCGACATCCTACTGGTCGATGCTCTAATGGTCGTCTTATTGTTGATTTCTTTGGTAAGTTACTAAGTTCATTCTTTTGAAATATAGTTATATAACAATAACCTAAATAATAATAACCTAAACATAAATGTTGTATTTCTACCGTAAAATCATACACGATATCTTTTATTACAGATGTAAGCTGGTTTAACTTGAGTTTGTAAATGATCAGTGTAAAAACTATTTTTTATATATATTTTTATTTTTGAATGAGATTTAAAATTAATGAGTTTGAACCTTCTAATTAGTTAATCTCGTGCAATATGATCTTAAAACAACTTTTTTTTTTACAGAATTTACAATTTAATTAAGTCAAAAAATTATATAGATTAGACAATCATGAATCGGAGTAACTTTCTACCTCGACAATTCTTATAATATCTCTGTGATTGTGTGTTCCTAAATAAATTACTCCGTATTAAACAAGACCGTATCCTTAGGTTTTAAAGAATGTTTTTAGGATATGTTAGAAAAACTGTTCATACAAACTTAGAAAGCATGCACATTCATGATACCTTCTTTACTATGAAATATTTGAGATAAATTTTGTACTCATTAATATTCGCGTGTTTTCTTAATAAATAATGAAATTAACAGCTGAAGCTCTGAGGTTACCGTTCCTTAGTCCATATTTGAATAAATCGGGATCATTTAGTCACGGAGCAAACTTTGCTGTTGCCGGAGCCACCGCTATCACTACTTCTCAAACCTCTTTACCTAATCAACTCAATTGGTTCAAAACTCTCCTTCCTACAATATGCCCTAACCAAGGAGGTACATAGCAATCTCAGTTCTACATCATTAATTCTACGTATATATTAAGGTTATTTAATTTTATCATGTTTGATTAGTTGTTTTTAGACACCGGTCACCGAAAATATTTGAGTTTTAAACTTATAACCTGAATCTAAAAACGAGTATCTTAAAGTGCATGTGCTCAATCTAAATCTTACGTACTTTATTTCTCTGACTAAACAAATTCTTTACACTTTTATTCCTTTGTAAATTTTATTCGAATAAAACTCAAAGAGTCTTTCTGTTACGTTGGAGAAAGTACATTTTACTACTTTTAAAAGTCGAAGTTTCAAATTTTAGTTATAGAATTCTAGAAAAAACTATGAAATTGTAAGTCGATTCGATCTAAAGATTAACTAACAAGAAGTTTTAATGTATCAATAGTGTGCAAGCAAAGACTTGGGAATGCACTTTTTCTAGTCGGAGAAATTGGAGGTAACGATTACAATGGTTTGGCATTTGGAGGAGGCAGAGATCCTAACAGCCTCAAAAGTTTAACTCCTCAAGTTATTCAAACAATTGTGGACGTTATAAGGGTAAGCTATTTATAATTTAACTTCAATTTACTTGAATATATATATAAGATTATATGTCGATAAGTGACAATGACATATATATATATATGTGCATGCAGCAATTGATCGATCTAGGTGCTACTAAACTCGTGGTGCCAGGAAACTTTCCGGTGGGTTGCATGACAATATATCTAGCTGCATATAAGACTAATGATCGAAACATGTATGACGAAATTGGTTGCCTGAAAAATTGGAACGACTTATCCGAATTTCACAATGCTCAACTTCAAGGCGCGATAAGGACCCTCCAAGCACAAAACCCTAATGTTAAGATTGTTTATGGAGATTATTACAATGCACTAAGAAACCTCTTCAAAAATGCTGCTGCACTTGGTAATCTCACACTACTTTTATTCGATTTTACGTTTAAATTAATGGCGGCATAGATATTAACATTATTACTCGTACTTTATAAATTACAGCTTGAAAGATGGAATTAACGATCAATTTAGGCTTGAAAACTAATTTTAAAAAATTAAGCTTAAGAAACAGAAACCCATTTTTGAACAGATTAGGCCAAACATGCTCTTATTATTACTTTTTGTTTGCGGATTTTCATTTTAGATGCATTTTGTATATATTGCAGGATTTGACGCAGCTAATATGCACAAGGCATGTTGTGGGGCTGGTAACAATGAATACAATTTTGGAGGCGGTATGTGTGGATCTCCGGGTGTAAGACCGTGTCCAAACCCTAACCTTCTCGTAAGCTGGGATGGCATTCATTTGACGGAACACGCTTATCAAGTCATGGCCGGTGAACTTTTGAGACAAGTTCTTCCCGCTCTTGGCTAGTTTGATTAGATTCGAAGTGATTCATATCCGAAGCATTGTTTCAATGTATACTTTGCATTCTGATACATAGTAAAAACACACAAATACTACTTATTATTATACTTTTATACAAATTTGTTGTCAGAATAATTATTATGTTAAAGAGAACAAGGTTTAATCCAATTTATATACATTGATTGATTCCTCTAATACAATTTAGTGTTTGTAGATTTTAATGTTCTGATAACAAAACAAATTTCCTATTTTAGTGACATACCAAATTTTGAATTTGGGGTGCTCATAACAAAAACAAATAAAAATCGATGGTGAATCGTAAGAATAATATCGTCCACATATATAAAAACGTGTGACAGATCTGAAATTTATATTTTTAACCAAATCATGTTACATTTTTACACCTAGAGCATGACATTGTATCAATGGATTTCATTAATTATAGCACATCAAAATTTTCGAATATAAGAGATTACGTTAAATAAAATTGTTAAATGTGCAATTATGTAAGTTGGGATAATATTCATAATTTTCATACATTAATTCAAAATTATCCCACTTTTGTATCCCAAACAATAATTGTGCAAACAATATGAAAGCTTTTGTTGCACTTTCGATTTTATTTACTATCGTCTCTTTTCATGGCACAAATGTCGTTGTTATAGCTCAAAACCCGTCATTCGGAGCTATATATCAGTTTGGAGACTCGATTTCAGACACCGGAAACAATGTCAAATTGAATGCTAACGATGGTTGTGGCAAACCTCCTTATGGAGATACCATCTTTCGGCATCCTACCGGTCGCTGCTCTAATGGTCTTCTTATAGTTGATTACATTGGTACTCATTTATTTTCTAAATGGAGTTACACATTAGTTAGGTTAACCCGTGTTTAAAAGACATCAAAATTTAAATACCCTACATTTATCGCTTATATATATTCTTTTTCATTTTAAGTAGCTTATTGTTTGCTCAAATAACGCATTTTTGAATAACCAATACGTTGATATAGATGTAAGGTAACAACTAACAATATATTGAAATAGTAGATTAGGATTTAATAATCCGCTATTTTTAAAATGGTGATTACAGATTACCCCAAACACATTGAATGATGAGTAAATTAGGGTAAATTCTCTTTTGAGCATTTTACCTTGGGAATATATTAACAAAAATCTAACAAATAATTTGGTCATGTTCTTATTTTTTGTAATAATTTTGCAAAGAAGGAAAACGGTATGTTAACCTAAACTATTTGTAATAATTCTAGTAATGGAAAATGTTAGTGAAAGTTATTATCCTTTTTTTGTTAATACCCTTAAAATGCATGTTAAAAAAACCATTATTTTCAATACGTTTGGGTACGCTATGGAATATCACAAACTCTCGTTAAAAACAGTAGTGCATATCGTCTGATCCGTCTTCAATGAAGACGGGTCGAATTCCTTCTCACAAGCAGACAAGTACGAGGAAGAGCATTTGAGGATCCATTTAGTTCCCACTTGTCCTCCGGCCTTCCCACTTGCCTCATTGTGAGAGAGGATCCAATCTGTTTTCATTGAAGACGGATATATATAAGCCGTTTTCAATGAGACCAACTGACGATGGACTATATAGTTATTGTGCTCAATTGCTCATACCTAACTCCATGAGTTCTAACTAACTTACCTCTATATTTGTGTGTTTTCAAACTAAATAATGGTCGTTAGCAAGGTCATTCAAGTTACCCCTATTAGATCCATATTGGAATAAATCGGGAACATTCAATCATGGAGCAAATTTTGCCGTTGCTGGAGCAACTGCAATGACTACTTCTGCATCCTCTTTACTTCATCAACTTGCTTGGTTCAAGTCTCTCCTTCCAAAAATATGCACTAAACAAGGAGGTAATTTAACTTGTTTAAGACGGATATTAACAGCTAATTTTTTACTTTTAATTAAAATACTCCTTACAAATAAATGAAACCGTAAGCATAGGAATCAAATGTAAATAAGGAATAAGATAGTTTTTCTTAGACACCTTATCTATAATGTTCAATATAGCCACCTCTAGTAAAGCAGTAGGTCTTGCTTAAGACGGGTCGGATCTTACAACGGGTATTTTGTGAGAGGAAATGGGTAGAGGGGACAAGGTGGGCTCCCCCCATGTGCTCTCCATTCACACTTGATGGGTATTTTGTGAGAGAATATGGTATCCGTCTTAAGCTTAAGACGGATACCTCCGTCTGAAATAAGAATTTGTGCTAGTAAAGTAGTTGATGTGATTACTAGCTATACTCACAACCCGAGTTTAAAATTTGTTATTTTCACTTCTTTAAAAAGCATTATAAAGTATTCATACATCTGAATTTATTTTATCTTCCATTTGAGTTTAGTGGTCAAAGTTTTAAGACTATTGAACAATATAAAAAATATTATACCATGATAAAAATAATCTTTAAGTAAATTTGTTTTTGAAAGAAATACTTCTCAAAAATGTATCTTATATAAAAAGAGAAATGTATAAATTGACGCGGGGATTTTTGTCGCCCTACCCCGGCCAAAACAAAATTTATAATCTCAACTACTTATGTAGTAGCGGTAGTCGAGGTCGAATCCACAGGGAGGTCAAGGATTGAATACAAGTTCGTCTTAAATTACAAGTTAACTACGCAAATCATGAAGGAATAGAAATTAAGCTAAGTAACTAAGCTAAAAACTAAATAAGTCAACTAAACTAACTAAACAAGTAATAAAAATAACGGTCTAGACAATAAGAAAGGCCTAGGGCTCGATTACACCACCAACAAGTTTCTTTCACATTCATAAATCTCTTTAATTAGATGTCAAGCAATCGGTTTAAGAGGAAAACGCCTCAAGGTATCTCCCGCCTCCCTTCCGGGTTCGCGGTCAATACAAGTAGTCCCGATTACCTCCCTCCCGGGTTCGCAACCGATATCTTAGGACACAACTAGAACCCACTCCCATGGTATCCTAGCGATGGTCTAAGTCCTTAGGTCCGCATCTAATTTCCCAATTATCCCCCTCCCTTTCCCAAGGGTAGGCTTCTAATTGAAGGTCAAAGGCACCCCACCTCGGTTCCCACTCCCGTGTTCAACCTAAGTCGGTGAAACTAGCCAAGTGAAATAACGATAATCCCAAACCTAACCGGTTCCCACCGATGGACAAGGGTCAAGGAGAAAGGTCAAGACACAAAAACAACAATACAAATTCCCTTAACCAATCTCAACCGATTATTCAACAATTCATAAAAACCGAGACCTAGTCATGTAAAATAAACAAGTCGGGGTCTAATCGAACCCTAGTGAGAATTCTACTCACTAATCATAAATATAGTAATCAAAGTTCTAATAATTACTCTAAACGTAATACTAAGCACTATAAAATACTAAAGATTAAAACTTTTAACTAATCTAATGACTAAAAACGAAATAACTAATTCTAAACATAATACCCACTACACTAACTATAACATTAAATATGACAAAACTAATAAAGACGGAAACTTTAGCTAAGTAATTGCAAAAATAAATAAAAATAACAACTTTATATAAACTAGAAGAGGGATAGAAAATTATACCAAACTTGAATTAAGGAGGAATGAGACGAGAAATTCTTCATACAATTTCGTACATTGAAAGACTAAACTACTAATCTAAGCTAAGAAATGGAAAAGATGGAGTTTTTAATGGATTTTTAAAAGTAAAAATAGAAATTCTACCCTAAAACTACTACTACCCTATTGTTCGTCCGTCTCCTTCTTCCTCTGCCTTTCTCCTCCTTTTCTCGTCTGTCTACTGCCCCCCTTTTCTTCTGTTTTTTTTGTTTTCTTTTTGTTCCTCCAAAAATGTGGGCTTGTGGAGCCCCCCTTGTCCCCCTTTCTTTCTGTTTCTATCTTCTTCCTGTCTTCTTTTTTTGTTGCCAGCCCATTCTTGGCAATTGTGGGCTTGTGGCCTCAACAAGTAAGACAAGTTGGCACATGTTTAGGCCCAAATGATAATTTGCTCTTGGACACACTCTCATCTTAACCCGCTTTTCTCACTCGGTCTCTACTCGATTTGAACCTAAAAATACAAAAATACGAGAGCAGTACCAAAATTCCGAGAAATAGTATAAACAATCATTATTTAAAATTAATCGACTAATACGCTAATATAAGAATAAAATAAGTAAATAACGTTAACTCGTGTTATTAATGAGATTAAATAAGAGACAAAATGTGGGTTAAAAATCGGTAAAATATAGTGTGATCATAAATTCTAAAAAACTAAAAACATACATGGTCGAAACCGTATTCAAAATCGTGTACCATCAGATGTGAAAATAAATAATTTTGATTCAAATGGGGTGTCAAGTTAACTTATGTAGTATGTATGAAATAGTACTCTTGAAATGACATTCTTTCTAGCTGCAAATCATGACATATCCAATACTAGAGTCAGGATTTATGCTGAGGGGGATTCAGCGGGGTCGAACAAGTAATGGCATAAGTCAAAGTCGGAAAATTTTCAAAAATTTAAACTAAAACTTCGCATTTTGTCATTGTTTAGCGGTTGGCGAGCGCCCCTGCTAGGAGTGATAGCCCCCTAAATCCGCCATTGATCATAATTAATTAATTAGTAATTTTTTACAATTCCATAGACTGCAAGCAAAAGCTTGGGAATGCACTTTTTTTAGTGGGAGAAATTGGAGGTAACGATTATAATGGTCCGGCGTTTGGAGGAGGCAAACATCCTAACGACCTCAAAAGTTTAACACCTAAAGTTGTTCAAACTATAATGGACGTTGTCAAGGTAAGCTACTCAATTTTAATTTACTTTTAACTTATGTTGTCCATATGGAATTTAAGATTATGTCGATACGTGACAATGACTTGTTATATACGTGTAGCAATTGATTGATCTCGGTGCTAAGAAACTCGTGGTACCGGGAAACTTTCCGGCGGGTTGCATGACAATATATCTAGCTGCATATAAGACTAATGATCTAACCAAGTATGATGAACTTGGTTGCCTTAAAGATTGGAATGACTTGGCCACATTTCATAATACTCAACTTCAACGTGCAATAAAGACACTTCAAGCAAAACATCCTAATGTTAAGATCGTCTATGGAGATTATTTCAATGCACTTCGGTCAATCTTCCGAAATGCTGCTGCTCTAGGTAAGTCCCGCGAGCTCATGATTACTCGTCACTTTAGGAATATGTTTTGAAAAAAGACGGTTAAAATTTGTATATATTGCAGGATTTGACAAAGACGGAATACATAAGGCATGTTGTGGGACGGGTAATAATGAATTTAATTTTGATGGAGGTCGCTTATGCGGAGCTCCAGGTGTAAAATCTTGTCCTAACCCTGACCTTCGAGTAAGTTGGGATGGCATTCATTTGACGCAGCGCGCTTACCAGCTCATGTCACGTCAAGTTTTGCGACAAGTTCTTCCCGCTCTTCGCTAGTTTTAATTCGACTCCAAGTGATCCATATCCAACGCATTGTTTCAATCTATATTTTGCATTCTGATATATACACATACAGTGAAATTCCATTAATACTACTTAGACGACATTCATGAAAATTTGCAATAAGAATTTATATAATGTTACAGAAAACATGGTCTAATCCAAACTTCATTCTACACATTGATTCTCTAATACAGTTACATGTTAATACTCTTAAAACTAAGGTACATTGGAGGATATGTTGTAGGTTCAAATCGTCCTTTAGATGTGTATTGCTAGTCTGTCATCATTGGCGGGGCATGGGTTTACAGTTATGGGACTATAAGATTTGATCAGCGGGGTGAAAAAGTAATGACATAATATAAATCAGGAAAAAAAAAATCGAAATTTTAAAAAAAAATTTGAATTTTTCCTTGGTCAACGGGAGCTAGCAAGGGGAGCGAGCATCCCTATACAGTGACTCAGTTAAACATGGTTTATAATAAGGTTCAGTAGTTTGTAAGGCAATTTCTCACCGTAGAGAGCAAGGTTTGACACCCGACACCTCCATTTAACCGTCTTTTTATTTCTAATATTACAATTTCACATATAAGATGTAACAACTTCGATTCTCGGCCCTCCAGCTCCTTGACAACTTCGATTCTCGGGCCCATGACATTATTTTACTCAAACCTTTTCTTATTTGGTCATTGAATTCACAGCATTATTACATCATTCTTAACCCTATTACGTCCTAATTGCCTCAATATGCTCTAATCTTAACGTGTGTAGTATCGTGGATTCGTGGCATTGTGCCATACTGGTCGTATAATGTATTTCCAAAGCACGCACTATGCTTACTTCATACACAAACAACAAATGATTAATATCTTAGTAGCTATCTATCATTACATTGCAAGCGTGCCATAACTACACTCGTAGACCCCCAACTAGTTAACAACCGCCCATGTAGTAGTGACAACTGACAACCATAATAAACTCGTGATTTTACAATTGAGTCGATTATGGTTGTATACAGAGGTAGAGCCAGGATTTGAACTTAGAGGAGGCGAAAAATTAAACTTTAGGGGGGGCTAACGCCTAATTATATAAGTTACACTCGAAAAAATTTCGAGAAATTTAAGTATAAACTTTGGAAATTTCATCAGATCGGACTGGTCGCATTTTAAATTGAAAATATCGTTTTAAAAAAAGGTCAAATTTAGGGAGGACTTGGTTAAGAAAATCTGAGAGAAAATAAAGTCAGGAGTAATGGGCCTCTCAATTACGGAGAGAAATGTCTTATCCTGATGGTAAAGCCGAAGGTATTGTGGATAATAATAGATTTCGAGTTTAAATTCATTAATCCTAAATCATATACAGAGTGAAAAAAAAAAGTAGAGCGATAAGTTTTTAACAGAAAATATTACTCGTACATTAAATCCTTAAATGTGTGACGATGTTCTAAATTTTCAAATGTTTGCTAAAAAATTTACCAAACTTTTGTGTCCCCTCCCCTTCATAATCATATTCCTAATTTATGTTATTATAAAAAGCACAAATTCTCATTAATGACGAGCACTATTCATTCCACTTGCATATTATAAAAGGATACTATCTGTTTTCAGCTTGTGAGGGATAATACTTATCTTCAGTGAGACGGTAGAAGAAGAGGAAATTCAAATGATCTGGTCATCTGGTTGAGTGGTTGGTAGGCCGTCCGTTAGGTTTTCTCACGACTTTGTATTAATTTTTTCTTGGAGGAAATAGGTTTTTACTAACCTTGTGGTTTGGTTAAGTAGTTTGGGAGATGGAACAAATAGACTTTTGGCAAACGACCCTCATATTCTAATTTTCTATGATTTAACTTTCAAAATCTGATTAACAAATAGTACAGAAGATTCTGTTTTTGACTTTTTGTATCAAAATATTTACATTTATTAATAAATCTTTTATTAAATTATAAATAAATAAAAAAATCAATGTACCAACAAAATTAAATGTGAAATAAAATTTAGTCTATGGTCCAAAAATAAATTCAATGTACCAAAAATAAATTCAATATACCACATGTTTTTCCATATTCTAAGGTGTATTCATCTTTTTGAGCTAAAAATCTTTGATCATCTATAATTCTTGGCTACGAATTCCGAAAATGCCATTTTTATTAAAACTAAAGATTTAACAAAGCCTATTAGTTTGGGAAAAAAATTTGTTAGGTTATGAATTTGTAACCATGAGATATTGTCACTTAAAGTTTATTTGTTAACGTCATTTGACCAACCATGACTCTTGCTATAAGTTCATAAAATGACCAACAAAAATTTCAAATCTCAAATCACGTAAAGACAATAATTTGAACAAAAGAGTCGTCGCATTCTGAACTCGTAACTAAGAATTATAGCCCGTCAAAGGAGGAGTACCCCGTAAGAAAAAACAAAACATTGGGGCATCATGTACAATTATCCCAAAAAAGTATGATTACAGTTTGTGCCAGCCAGCTTAGCGTGTCAGTATGGCCTAAGCCGCCAGCCCGACTGGTTCGTTAGTTAGGCAATGCCCAGGAATCCAGGATAAAGTCTCCTAACTCACCCGCCCGAGCATATTAAAAACATAATAATAATAACCTGTTTGGTCGGACCGAGGAAGACAAAAGGGAGCTACGGCGGGCCTCAACCCACTCTATTGCATGCAGTCTAATCTATTTCGGCTGGTTCATCCCATCCCATACTATCCCGATCCGTGGCCACCTCTACTTAAAACATGATTGAAATTGCATAAAAGTAAATACTATGAAATTATAAAATTATAAAGGGAAAAAGTAGAAAAAGTTTGTCGACTTGAAAAACAAAAAAGTACTAGCAAAGTAGTAATGTGTTATGTTGACAATTGAAGGGCGATTGATCCTGAATGTAGCGCCATTCCTGCTAAATCTGTCGGAACCCA
The DNA here is from genome assembly GCA_022085475.1 of Heliosperma pusillum. Classification (NCBI taxonomy): domain Eukaryota; kingdom Viridiplantae; phylum Streptophyta; class Magnoliopsida; order Caryophyllales; family Caryophyllaceae; genus Heliosperma; species Heliosperma pusillum. Next base: position 25,186 of record JAIUZE010004545.1, on the reverse strand, counting down.
CCACTTCTTACATCTTAACATGGGTATGGGACTATGGGAACATTAACGCATGGCTTCCTATACAACCAAAAAGTCTGAGTTTTTACTTGTTACTTAAGACTTATTAATCACTCTTATTAACTTTGTCCCATTAATTTTGCCACATTTTTAGGAACTAATTAAAGCTTCAATCAAAAAGTAGTAGTCCCCCCACTACATACTTTCATGTCTATGTTTTAGATCTATTATTTTCTCTTGTTCATACCTAATGGTTTATGAACTTTATGTTTTGTGCACTAATTGTTTGAATGTTAGAGAATACATAGCTCAAATTGCAAGAGATTAAGTTGTGGATTACTATAAGTTTTTGGATAGCAGCGAGATGTTAGTTAGCTGGTAAAGTCATGGAATAATATACGAATATCATCTAATTTAACTGGCATGTTAATGAGGATCGTATAATGTACTTATGTACTTCATTCATTGGAATCAGCTTTTCTATCCTTTCCACGGACTACGCTTAGAAGTAGGATCTTTGTCAAAATACTAGAAAAGAAAATGTAAAAGATTATTATATGGGTACGAAGAAATAGTTTAAACAACATTATCTCATATTTTTGTTGCTTCTCTAGGCCGAATCATTTGTTATTCCTATTTTATTCTTGATTTTAAATGTCTTGTATTTTGTTACTATTTTCTTCGAAATTGAGAATGCTAATATATGCGTAAACTAATCATTAATGTATTAGTTTTCCTTTCAGTTTAGTCGCCATTCATTAATAATATTTACGCTATACTATCTACGTCCTTGTAATTTATTTACCTATTTTATTAAGGGTGTTTCAATCACTTGTTTATATTCTATTTTGATCACCAACGTAAATTCTTATCTATTTGTCATCCAATAACAAAACCTACAAATGGTTCCCTCTTTCCTCTTTGGTATTTGATATAACTCCGAAATTACTAATGTAACTCATGTTTGTGAGAAGGCGAAAAATAACATGTCGTTAGAAAAGTAACATGTCGTTAGACTTAGTTTGTATTGTGATGACATTAACAAAAAGTGTATCATCAATCCCCCAAAATAAAGGTAAACAAATCATCGGAATGAATGAAGTAGTATATTGTTTTTACATAAATGTCAATGGTAAACAAATAATTGAGACGGGAGAACCACGAGAAGACACCTAAATTATTTTATCAAGTCTTCCTTAAGAGATCACTATACATCATTAAGTTTAAGACGAATCAAGAATTATACCGCTTGTTTGTGTCTTATTTATATACTCAAATGATATAATACTTAACCTGTCTTAAGATCAATACTGATATTACAGTCTTGTTAGAATAATATCCGTGTGATATTATTTGATTTGTAATTTATATTATTGATATTATATTCCTAAATATTAGATTGTATCTTAGGTTGTGACCTAGTTTCTCTCCCATTAGTTTGTGTTAGAATATGAAAGAGAGATTATAACTGAATGAGGTAATTATTATTGATGGATATGATTACATTATATAGTAGAGTTCCCTGAGTAATAATCCAAAGATATTCTTAAAGATAATATTTCCTAACTGATAATATATTATCTAATGATAATATATATATCTAATAATATTCTTCCTAATATTCTCTAATAAATATTCTTCCTAATATTTTCTAATAGTTTGTATATATTCTGACTCTTATCATCAAATAATATCACACGGATATTATTCTAGCAAATAATATCACACATATATTATTCTAACCCGTCTGAAACGAGAATTTACTCATGATTTAATAAGTCAGTTGAATTCTGTTCACACTAAAATAACGTGATCCTTAATTATTCCCTCACATGAGTGGCCACTCACACAGTCACAACTCACACACATACACACACATACACTAGTATTATTTCCTTGACTTCACTTCACGTCTTCATTGCCGCATTAAATTCCCTTTATTACCGTTATATAAGTGTGTCCAACATATGTGGTAGAAATCATATAACAAAACCATAACTTTTATGTACATAATAATGGAGGCCATTCCTACACTATTATACCTCATAATCTCTTGTACTACTACTCTTCTCCTTTGTGTTAATGCTAAGAGCAATGCAGCTTATTTCCCTAAGATTGATGCTATTTACCAGTTCGGAGATTCGATCTCCGATACCGGAAATATGTTAATGCAGGCTGGTAATGTTGGTTGTGCAATGTCTCCTTATGGTGAAACTTTTTTTCATCATCCTACTGGTCGGTGTTCTGACGGTCTTCTTATGGTTGATCACATTGGTACGTTTTTCGCTTTTATATACTTTCTTCATTCAAGTCCAAAGGTTATGAGGTCGCATTTTTGTAAATCTTGGATTTGAAAAAAGATTAGTCTTGTATTGTTTTCTTTTGATATTTTGGACCGTCGGATAAATATCATGGAAATTTGAAGTATTAAAACACTTTTTTCAGTTTCTAATATTATATTTATTGTCGATCTTTCATTTTAATCTTTTTAACCTGCGCATCAAGGGCACATTTTGGAAGAAAAAAACCATATATATATATAAAGCACTTTTTGTTAATATTAATAAATGAGTGTTAGTAAAAGTGTAAAATGGGTCATATTCTATAAGTTGTTATATTATAATGTATTTATATTAATAAAAAAAATATGGGAGTATGTTGAGGCAAATCTCGGTCTCACTAATTGACCGGAGACTATAAATAAACATATCATATTAGTATTTTTCAAGGTTGATTAGATTTATTATTGTTGGATTCACCTCTTGTTTTATATGGGTCCAGGAATATTGGAAAAATGATTTTCGTATAATGTAATTTACCCAATTATTAATTTATTATAATTAAAATTTTATAATTTTCATATTTTGTGTAAAACATTATACAATTGTTTAGCACGAATATTATTTTGTGTAAAATTGTTTAGGCCGAATTTAAGCAATAGGGTTCATTGTCGTAAACTAAAGGTCTCTGGTTAAGTTAAATCAACTCCTGACCAGTTGTGTCTCTAATTCATGTGTAACAGCTCGGGCTTTACGACTGCCATTAGTGGACCCGTATTTGGCTAGATCCGGGAACTTTACCCATGGAGCAAACTTTGCTGTCGCCGGTGCAACTGCACTAGATCTTTCTTTCCTTGCAGCCAAAAAAATTACTGCAGTTGGTACTAGTAGCTCTCTACTTGTTCAACTTGGTTGGTTCAAGTCTCACCTTTCCAAAATTTGTGCAAACCCGTCAGGTAACTTATTGTAAAACCGTCTTATTTACGCTCTAATTATTTGGAATAGGCCATTTTATTGTGACACAAACATAATGACCCATTATGATATAATCAAAATGATAAAGACGTGACAAAAATGACTCATCGTGATATATTGACTACCTATGTTTTGGTACGAGGACATTTTAACATGACACGGACCTAATGACCCGTTAACCGTATAATTAAATGAGAGATATGGTGACAAAAATGACCCATCGTAAAATGACTTAACATGATATCTTGAATTGACCTGAAATGGTCATTATTATGAAAATCGGTATTTCTGTAGCTTCAAAGATTCACGAGTTTTTTTTATGTACACAGCGCAAAGGCAAAAGCTACGAAATGCTTTATTCATAGTGGGAGGAATCGGAGGTGACGATTATAATTCCGGGGGATTAGCCGGCCAAAATTTGGAAGATCTCCGTCGTTTGGTCCCTGATGTTGTTCAAGCTATAAGTAATGTTGTCAAGGTAAACAATTTTCATCAATTCTTGTTTACGACAGCTCTCACACCTGATTAAAATACCGGTGGAAATTAAAAGAAGTTATAAGAAATTATAAGTTACCGTCTTAAGCCAGACTAACTGAACATTTTTACTTAGTCTAAGTTTTGGCCTCACATGTGCAATGTTAATAACTTTAGACATAAATTGTAGCACATGTGACTATGTGAGCGTGTGATACTATGCAGTACAGACAATTTAATTTGGTTCATATGTTTTACAAGCATGTTGTATTGTTTCATAGGATAACTTTTCTTCTTTTTCTATTGGTTTTCAACTTTCTTCTACAATACGGCAGTCTGTAAATACAAGAAGTGATTGATCTATTGTTCTAACATTAGATTTATGTGTCACATGTTCTACCCTTAAGGCATTAATGTCGGTTTTTGGCCTTGTGTATCGACGATGCCTAAACAGCGTCTTATATCGTTGTCACGCATGTGATGCCTAAAGATAACTCTATCAGTCTATCTTGGCCATGGTTATTTGTCGAACGAGGTTTTAAGGGGTAGGATTAATTCGTAGTATGTAAATGTAGGAAGTGATCAATCTCGGGGCAAGACGAATCATAGTTCCAGGGAGCTTTCCGGTTGGTTGTCAACCGATTTGTACCTCTGGAAGCAGGAATGGTGACCCTTCACACGATGATCTTGGTTGCCTTAAGAGCTGGAATGACTTTGCAGCATTTCATAATTCTCAACTCCAAGGTGCAATATTAAGCATTCAACAACAAAATCCCAGTGTTAAAGTAGTCTATGGAGATTATTTTTCTGCTTTGTATTCACTACTCCGGAACGCTCCTGCTCTAGGTGAGTCGCGTTTCTGTTTAACCGCATTACATATTTACATGAGACTTACTGAATCGTTAAACTTTGTGTATCGAGAACTTAGATGATTTCATTGTGTTGCAGGGTTTGATCCAAATGCACTGTACACGCCGTGCTGCAGCATGTGTGGATCACCGGCTGGGACATCGTGTCCAAACCCGAGTTCTCGAGTGAGTTGGGATGGCATTCACATGACACAGCATGCTTATCAGTACGTTGCAAATCGTCTATTGAGACAAATTAGAAAGATGTAATTTAGACTCTAAGCTGCTTCTGATAAAAGAATGATGTCTTATGTGATCTACATTGTCGGTTTATTGATCGACAAATACTCCGTATTGATCTATGGAATACTAACTTATATTGTTCAGTTCAATCGGAAAGATTGCTATTCTTCTAATAACAATCGGACCTATTGAAATTTGAAACAAATTAGAATGTTTTACTTCAGTCTTCAGAGTTTCAGACTCCAAGTCGCTCTTGAAAAAATATTAATCGTGTCTTATGTAATCTCCATTGTCGATTTATCGACTGACAACCGATGAATAATGACAATAGATACCTAAAGTTTAGATCAACTGGAAACGTTACTACTAGTTTTCTAATGACAGTATTACAAGTTACAAGAATAACATTGCCTAACATAACAGTATCACCAATTCTCATTGAAGACCGACACTTTTCGTCACAAGCCGAAAACGGGTCAAATACAACGGATTTTAAACTATTATCTTGTCATAAATAAGGGTATGAAATGTTCCCTGGAATTTGAGTTCATCAAAACCATATAACAATACCACCGACATAATATTGATATAATGTGACTAGCAATCCTTTAAAATGTCAGGTTCATTTATCACATTCATAAATTACTAATGTTATATTAATGGCCTCTAAATTTAGTTAGACAAACAAGTACGCAAATAATAAACTCGTCTAAAACCGTGTTATATCATATTTCACAAAAACTCAAGTACGTCTTTTGCATGTGTACAACGGCCTCATTTTATATCGTATTCCCTACGATATAAATGAAGTAATGATTAGGTTGTACACTTACACTAATCTCACACAAGACTAACTATTTACTTTTATTTTTTGCCAAGGACGATAATTGCACCGCTCATGACATTACCAACTAAGTTAGTTGACATCTGGAATTTAAGACAATTACTGTAGTGTAACAGATTCAACACTTTCTAAGTAACTATCTAACAATATGCTTTGTACTATTTCAAAATAAATTCTGAATAATTAGTCTTGTGTGAGACCGTTGCATTAAAGCTGAACGTAAATCCGATTATTCATTACTCTCAAGTAACAATCTAAATAGTAGGGAGCATAAAGTTTCATTTTCTCAGTACATACTATAACAGTTAACTCATTCAAGAATTATCACTTCTATATAAAGAATTAATGACCTCTAAAATAAGGGTAGACAAACATCTTCACAATAACATGTTAGCCTTTCGTACACTATCCCTTTCGTTCTTTATTCTTCTCCTCCCATTTAAAGAAATGAGAAATGAAGCTAAAATCCCAAGTATAGAAGCAATATATCAATTTGGAGATTCAATTTCCGACACCGGAAATTTAATGCACGAGGTCGGTCCGGTTGGTTGCGCTCGGCCTCCTTATGGACAGACTTTCTTTCATCATCCTACTGGTCGCTGCTCTGACGGTCTTCTTATGATAGATAACTTTGGTAAGTTACTAAGTTGTCGATAAAAATTCCAGTGTTTTAACTCTTTTACTCTAGTGTCACTTTCGACTCACTTTTTATGTGTAATAGTCTCGAAACCCCCTTTGAAAACTTCAACCCAAAAAAAATTTTCGCCATATGGACTTAAATAAAATTAACCCAAAACTCGAAACATTAATATAACTTAAACACATTCCATTGTTTTACTAACTAAGCTAGTTGACATCTGCATCGTTTCATCATGTACCAGCTTGGGCATTGAAGCTACCATTTCTGAGTCCGTATTTGGATAAGTTCGGAAACTTTAGTCATGGAGTTAACTTTGCTGTTGCTGGAGCAACCGCGCTTGATATTTCTTACCTCAAGTTTCGAAACATTACTATATATGGTACACCTAGTTCTCTACTTGTTCAACTTGGGTGGTTCAAGTCTCACCTTGCTAGTATTTGCCGCAACCCTTCAGGTAACATAAAGTGCGTTTTTGTATCTTAAGAACTGTCTTACACTGGAAGACGGTCTTACACAAGAACAGCCTTTTTTTATCTTCAAAGATTGATGAGTTTATTTTGCAGTGTGCAAGCAAAAGATGGGAAATGCACTATTCATAGTAGGAGGAATTGGAGGCAATGATTATATTTCCGGAATATTTGAAGGGAAAACTATACAAGATCTCCGCAGTTTGGTTCCTCATGTTGTTCAAGCTATAAGCAAAGTCATCAGGGTATATTATTTTTCGCTCAAGTCTAGTCCTCGTATGAAACTTCACAACCACTTATGAGAGACGGTATCTCGTTAAGTTATTGACTACTTATATCCTATAGTAAAGTTAATAAATATAAGCGGTTCAGTGAGCTATTTTGGTTTATTACGTCATTTTTCTAAAACAAAGACAACAATCGGTTTTACACTTTTACAACTCTCTTTGTAAGTAAAATACAGTAACAGTGTATCACAGCAGGAAGTGATTTATCTTGGCGCAAGACGAATCGTTGTTCCAGGAAGCTTTTCGGCGGGATGCATGCCATTTTGTCTTGCTGCATTCAAGAGTAATGATCCAGCTATGTACGACGAACTTGGTTGCTTGAAGTTCTGGAATGATTTTTCGTCGTTCCATAATTTTCAGCTCCAACAAGCAATAAAATCTCTTCAACAACACTATCCTGGTGTTAAAATAGTCTATGGAGATTATTTCTCTGCACATAGATCACTACTTCAGAATTTTGGTTCTCTTGGTGAGTGACATGACCGTCTGGCAGCAGACGTTTTATACTAAACGAACGTTTTTATTTATGATTTGTGTTCGAGGACTTAGATGATTTGTTTTGTGGTGTAGGGTTTGACAAAAACGGATTGTACGAGCCATGTTGTATCATGTGTGGATCAGATGGTGTAACAGCATGTCCAAACCCGAGCGCTCGAGTTAATTGGGATGGCATACACTTAACGCAGCATGCTTATCAGTTCATTGCAAATCAGCTATTGAAACAGATTATGATGCTTTAGACCCTCAAGCTTTTAGGAAGACCAGCCCGATTACGCCTCTATTTTTAGCTGTGGAAATGATTATTTGTTGGTCTTTCAGCTAAAATCGCGCATATGAAACCCTAGAGCATGTATGATGTATTTCTGAATGAACCAGACTGAAGAAGCTTAAAAATCACACGATTTGGATTCGAAAATATATGCATATAATCAGCGTAAAACCGCTGACATTGCTCATCATAATATGGCGAGTAACAGTCGTTTCCTTACAACAATTCAAGTTAGCCAGTCTTTTAGTATCATAACCTTCCTTGGGGAAAAATATGAAACTATATACGATAATGCTAAATGTTCCCTACAAATAAATTCGTTAAAGCATAATAAGTAAAGCTCACATCTATCCTCCCACCTGCATAAACAGCTTGATGTCGAGATATCAATGTCGATGTTCTACTTGGCTGCAGCACAAGGTAAGACCCACTCCACGAGATGCGATCTTTGACGTTGCTTCATCTGCCAAGCCTGTAAAATATCAGGATACGACTGTCATTTACAACAAACATTGAATATTTTAAAAGAAAACGATCCTGGTATTCCCAGATTGATGTTCTTGCATGTCCAAATACAATTAATTGCATTCTATAACTAGGGGGTTACCTTCTTCATGGGAATGGGAGGCGTTCCCCAGCAATGTGATTTTGCGTCTTCTTGTTTCCTGCAAGATGGGCATAAAGAGCGATTTTCTTTCAGGTTTATGCCACACTAGATATGGTCACTGATAAAAAATCTTCAATATAATGCTTACTGGAATTAAATGAAGTAATTTAAAGCACGATAATCTCAGAAAGATAACTACTTAAACTTGAAAGTAGTTTTTTCATAACATACACCCTTTGACCCTTGTAAGTTAATGGTTCCCATAAATGGAGGGATAGGGAAGGTCAAACGTTTGCCGCCTTTATGAGTATTTTGCTTCATTGGAAACGGGGAAAAAAACAGTAACTAGAGTGACGGTGAGCTGAAATTTCAATCAAACTGAACTGATTAAGCATTTTTACTCATCCAGGAACAAGCCATTTATTGACTACAAGACTCTCTTATATGTCTAAGAACATAATCTACGAAAGTGTCATAAAGTTGGACAGAGACGGCTCACCCATCTTCATGCCGTGAATTGTCACTGTTGTTGCTCCCGTTACTTAACACATAAGGATAGTCAGTGCAGATATATGTATCAAACGATGCTTGTCTAACATTATTTCTAGGCTGGACCTTCAAGCAGACCAAGTCAGAAGCCTCGGACGAAGTCAATTTCTTACTGAGTCTCATACTCTTAGGGAAACAATTGGGCTGAACCTCTTCCTCCCGAACTGATATAATCCTGGACCCTTTTTCTTGGTCAAGGTTAGTGGTAAAAGCATTTTCACTTAACATGCCGTCTTGTGAGACTCTCTGGGGAGTAGACGCTCCCGACTTTCCAGTGACGAGTGCATTCCCGTCATTGTTTCTGAGAGTGCTGACCATTCTGTGACTGCAGAGATGAGAAATCTGGGACCCACAGGATGAGCAAGTATCAGCATTACGATCACCTATTGTGGCTTTGTCAGAGGTAAGATTTGAGGTGTCTGATAATCGGTCACTTCCACTTTCAGTGGGATGTGATTTGTGAATTCTGCGGGAACAATTAAACAAATTGAAAGATGATCTTTTTGGTTTAGCAGAGCTAGCAGTGAGGTTGATCCTAATCTCCACATTACATCCGAGAACAGACTGAAGTGAGCTTGCAATCAACTTCCAGGATTTCTCGGCCTTGGAGGCATAATCCGGATGTTGAAATTCCAGTTCGACCACCGCCAAATCTGTAATGCCATACAAACAAGCCCATTGAAATTCACTCAAGCTGAAAGCAGAGGAAAAAAAGGCATCTATTTTCGTTCACAATTAACACTACTGTCCTCAATGTAAGAAGCAGAAACACTGTGGGAGTTATTTAGCTGTATGACACCATATTCCAATTACCAAAGTCAAAGAACAGCGAGTTTTCCTCCGATGGAAATGGAAAAGCTAAAAATTTAATATGCTATCGAAAATCCATAAATAGTTACAGCAAATGGCATATGCATATACCTTTCTTAACCCACACAGAAGAGAGCTTCCCTCGTTTGCGCAACAAGTTCTTAAGTGAATTTGAATGGCATATTTCAGTAGCTCTGATCCAAATGGATTCAAGAGTTCCTCCACATTCTCCATGTGTCATTATTTTACGCAGGTCAACATCACAGTCATACGAGACACGATGCTTTGATCTCTCGCCAGGGGATGATGTACTGCAACAGTCGACATCTGCAGCTGAAACTAATTTATCAATGCCTGTGTTACAGTACTGCACCTCACTAATAGACTACATACTCCTATACTCGAGTCAAGGATGCACATAAATTGCTTTATAACCAAAGAGTTACCAAAACTGACCTTCAGAATTTGCAGTTCTAACGGATAACCTTGACTCGTTTGGATCAGAGAAGGACGGATCCATAGAGTTCAATTGCAGTAGAGCTACAGTAAGCCATGTAGTTTGATTTTTGCACATTCTTAGTTGTTTCTCGCTGTCTGAAAGTGTCTTCAATGCATGACGAAGCTTCTGTAAATCCATCTCAGCTGTACAAAAGAATAACATGTTTACTGGCCAAGAACTACCTTTTGAGCTTACAAGTTAGGACATCAATGCAGTCATCTTATAGCACCATGACTTGTCGGAACTAGGAATCTCTATTAGATATCCAGCACTCTGAGGCTATGATTAGTTTGAAGAGGCATAAGGCGCACTGAGGCGCCAAGGGGATGAGGTGCAAGGCGCGCGCCTTATTTTTGGAACTATTTTATTTCCCAAATAAAATTCTGGGCAACAATACTTTTAAAGAGTTTTCCAGTTGACTAACATTCAGGAATAAAATTCAGGTATAATGGGGAAAAAGAAAAGGCATATTTAAAGATTTAGACGTACTAATGAACCTTGCTAAGCGAGCCTGCATTTTGGATAGTGCGTCATCCAAGGCGCACTGAGGCGCGCTTTTTTAAACTAAGACCGACAAGCATACATAACAGCGAGTCATGTATACTACAGAATGATACTTATCTTTCATATACTACAAATTTTCTAAAACTAGAGGACTAGAAACCAACAAGCATACATAACAGTGAGTCATGTATGAGATGTGCGACCGTCCCAAATCTACATATTCTTCGTTTAGTGATAATGTTAATGGGTTGGTCTCACATGTAATACTATCTCATACAAGTTTTTGTGCATAGATTATTAGCCAACTTACATGAATGTCTTCTCAAAAAATTCTTCCGCGCTTCAGAATCTTCTTCCTGACATTTCCCAGCAAGAACATCCATTATGATATTGGCTAGTTGAGATATTAGTTGCATAGGGTCAATTCTTGATCTCATGAGCTCCCTCGCTTTTTTCACCGTGTTTGAAGTGTCAGCTGACAGAGCAAGGTCAAGTAAATCAAGAAGTTCATCATCTGAAACACTTCCAACCTGAAATATTTTGACAAATGAGTGAATATTTGTCAATGGCACCACAAAAACAAGCAATAGTTACTCCAATAACATAAGACTCACAAGTTCATACGCTAAGTTCATAGTGATTTGGTTTCCAAGCAAACTGAGCTGATCAAGCATCATTTCAGCATCTCGCATTGAACCATTAGATTTAGCAGCAATGAACTCTAAAGCAACCTGCTCGAATTCCAAACCTTCTTGTTTACAGATTTTACTCAATCTGTTGGAAACATCAACGTCCTTTACCTTTGGAAAGTGGTATCTTTGAGACCGTGCAACTACACTTCTTGGTAGCTTATCCAAGTCCGGAGTGATCATCACAAAAACGACATGTCGAGAAAAACTATCCTGGTTGGTTAATAGAGTTGTCCAAGTTTCCCCTCGAAGCAAATGACATTCATCTAAAATAAAAACCTTAAACTTTGAGGATATTGGAGGCAAGGTAGCATTTTTAACAAGAGATCTTGCTTTACCAGCGCGATTAATTCTCACGGTATCCACTTCCTTAACATCTCTACTCCTACCAGCAAAGTACAACACACATTCTTGGCATAATCCACACGGTCTTTGCTCCTGGACAGATAGACAATTCAATGCAGCAGCAAATATTCTAGAAGCTGAAGTTTTCCCGGTGCCACGTGGACCATGGAAGATGTACAAAGAAGTTATTCTCCCTTTTGAAATGGCACCTAAAAGCGATCGTGTTGCAACCCCTTGTCCAACAAGCTCTACGAAGGATTTTGGCCTGAATTTTTGACTTAGACTCCTAGGACTATCTGAATATGGACTAGCTTCGTTGTTAACATGTTTCCAATCCCTACTTCTTTCAGACATATCAGTATCACCAGTTTCCCCTGAAATTAATGGATACTCTTCAGCATCAGAAGCAAGATTGGAATCTCTATACCTAGGAGTTCTTGACCAACAACACGATATGCCACAACCACGATATTCCTGATCTAAGGCATCAAGCTCATCATTCGCAAATAATGATGGGCTACGAGTTGACCCTTCTAGCATAAGATCACTAGCAAAAAGGGACGGACTGCCAGCTCGGCTTACAAGATCACCCACCGACCCATGTGAACTTCTATATCTATAACCTTTATTTGGCTTTGCACATAGTTTTTTGCCATGTATTGGGGAAGACCGCGTTGTTGAATCTTGGTTAGAATCGACATCTTCAAGATGACCATTCGAAGGGGAAATACAAGCTAACTCTAATGCATTATTCCTATGAGCATCCTCCTCCTTGCCTTTGGCCTCAGCAACAATAAACCCCGATCTTCCAACACACCCGCTTGTCCTAATATTCGACTTACAAACAGATTTGGGAGAGCAATCATTCGACTCGACTTCCTTTACAGTTTCTTCTTCCTCTCCACAAGTACCTAAGACTTTGCTCAATTCCCACCCAGCATTGTTAGTAACACCTTCTAGACAACCATTCCCAAATCTCAGAGAAATCCCATTACAAGAATTAGTATCCCAATTAAAACTATCAGCTAAATTAGAGAACTTGCTCATCGAATTAGTCGATGGATCCCTTAATGATCTAACCCTCCTGAGTGCCACTAGAGTCTTTGATATAGGTACATCTACAGAATGTCGTCGCCCGTCCATCACTTAGTAACTAATTCAACAACTTACCAGCCAAACTAAGGTATCAAAATCCTAACCTGAACAAAATAAAACAGAAAATTAAAAATTTACCAAAACCCACCTCAACTTTTTCACTTACAACACAAAAAAGACAGTAAATCATGAAAATTAACCTCAGAATGAAATAACAGTAACTGTAAAGATCAAAATAGAAGCAGAAACACAGTAAAACACCGTTGTTTATCATTTCAACAATGCAGCATTACAAACATCAGAAGAAAACAACAATGTAACAGCATTTTTCTACATTTCAGACAAATAACAGCAGATAAAACACTGTTTTTTTCACCAACACAGTAAAAAAACACAAACCCAGAAACAAAACAAAATACCCTCAAAAAATTTACCTGTTCCTGCAACTTGCATCAATCATATGAGAATATTACTACAACAAGAAAGATATAAACTTGTTTAAAAGTAGAACATGGAAATGCCAAGGAACCTATCTTTGTTTAGAAACTACTCGTATTATATAACACAAATTATAGAATAAGACGTCTTAGAACGTAACCGGTCCTTAAACTGTTGTATAGGGTAAGACCGTCTCACATAATAATTACGGAATACTGATTATTATATATAAACATTTACATAGTAAATTGAACCCACATAAAAGTATAGTACAAACAACAATGTGAAGAGACAAAAATGTTGAATTTAAATAATAATGAGTAATAACCTAAGCATTGAAATGTTGAATCCTTTGTAGCAAACGAGGGCGTGAAAAACGGAGGAATAAAATGAAAAAATCCAAATAAAACTTCATAAATTATGCAACATTGTTTTAATGGTTGAACTTCATCACTAAAAAACACTAAAAATCTGCACTTTTTTTTGGGTGAAATTAATAAAAGATCAAAACTTTGATATTATTTTTTGAAAATATTTTATGGGTTTTATTTATAATGGAGTGTATAGAACTATAATATAATAAATAAATTTGTAATTTATATTGAAAATGGTGTGTTTTTGAAGAAGTGAGAGAGTGAAGAAGGTGGAAATTTCAATGTCTTGGATAAATATTTTGCAGGAAGTGTAAAGACATGGAGGGGTATTTTGGTCATTTACATACTGACAGTTTAAGTTAGTTTGGCATTTTTGGTTGGATGGGTAAGTGTAGGACAGTGAGGCTTTTGTGTGTGTTTAAGTTCACAAATTCTCATTTGTGACGGGGCGACCCGTCGCAGACCTGCGACGGGTTAAATTTCCCTCACTTGAGCAAGTGGCAAAACAAGTGGAGGCAAATGGGGCCTTGTCACTTGCTCTACGTGAGGGGAATTTGACCTGTCGCAAGCTTGCGACGGGTCACCCGTCACAAGCAAGACTTATTGCTTTAAGTTATGGACTAGTTTACTCACGCTCTTCTTGAGGAAGGGAGTTTCTTCATGTTCATAAAGTTTTCGTGTACAAATTCTTATTTGAGTCGGTCATAAATGTAAAATACAAATTTTCATTTAGCACGATAATATTCTTTTTAAGTTTAAGAGTTAAGATGTGTTGAGTAGTTAGAATTAGACGGGTCAAGTATATAATGTATTCAGTTAATACTGAACACTAATATTATAGAAATGTTGTTTTAATTTAGTTTCGTAATTACAACAGTCTTAAATGTAATTTTAGTGCAGGTAATTTCTATGAGCAACCTAATGTGATCTAGGGTTTAATCATATGCTCGATAGTTCTATATAACGTTGATTAATTTGAGTTTCTTATTATTTTTAACAATAGTTTTCGTCAATATATAAATGTGCTGCCTAAATTGAAATAACAACAAATTAGAAAGTTTATCTATGTGCCCAAGTGTGTTCAGTCTTTAGATAGAATAGTTTAGCTTAATTAGTCGAACTTTAGAGTTTCTATGCTTAATTACTTGGTACTGATCATTCCTTTCTTTCGTAGTTTTTTATACCATCTCAATTGACAAATTAAGAAACCATTATTTAAAAATTAATGAATTTGTAATGAAAATTAAAGGTTGAATAATAATGAATTTTATCAAGTGACATGATGTTGGTCAGTGTCCTAACATTAGTACGTGAAGTTGCATATAATTGAGGCATGTATAGTCATCATACTTTAGTTATATAGTCATTAAAAATAATAAGAATTACTTTAATTAGCAGGACCACTTTGATTATGAGATAATGATAATGATTTTTATAATGTTAATCCTCCGGTTCAGAGCTTAATTGATGTTAATTGGTTCCTTGCTTCATTCTAAATCTTCTTTCTTTTACCCTTTATTTATTTATTTATATTATAAAGATTAAAAATATGTAAAGATATGTTGTGCACATGATTTTGTGATTGAGCTTTAGCTGCGCATGAAATTTTTCACCCTAATTTTATTTCATTTTATGAAATACTTTATTATCTTGTCTCTTTTCTTATGACAACGTCAATGGAGGATAATGTTGTACGTATTATTGATCGACTATTTACAATTTTACGTAAACAAGTAAGAATTAACGAGATTACTAAATTGTAATTTCTGGTTGAATGAAACAAAATTCGAATTTAAAGGATATAGTCCATGCTACGAGTATATTGTAAAAATATGATTACGTTTTTTAAGGGAAAAAAAGTTATGGTGATAGTAGTCTAAAATTAAGTTAATATTTTTTCTTCCTTTTTATTTAGGAAAATGATAAATACAGCCCTTAGAGCTGTATATAAGAATCTTAAAATGAAAATTAATACTAAATATTATTATTAATTGCATCATTTTTTTTTGCAATTTTATCATTATTTCATATATATATCATATTTAAAAAGTTTTAAATCATTAAATATAACCTAAAGACTGTATTTAACATTATCTTTTTTTATCAACCCACTTTTTATTTTTGGTAGTTTTTTTTATTAATCACCCCATTTGTCTTTCTTTCCTCCTTGGGCACATTTTTTCTTTCATCTTGGCACACATTATCGTTTAATATCTAGCTGGATGAGAATAGTGAGTGGTAAGATAATATTTACAAATCATTTTTTTAATTATTCCGCTAAAAATAAATGGGGTGATTAATAAAAGATGGAGGAATTATATTTAAAGTTGGTCTTATTTGCAATATCAATTTAAACATCATTTTAGGGTAAATTCTATGTAATGTTATCGTCGTTAGGCTGTGTTTAATGGGAGTCTCAAGCTGGTACCAACAAAAATCTGAGGCTCATATTTTTAGAGTATGACTCTCAGACTGGGTTTACCCATTTTGAGACTTGTGAATAGTAAAAAGGTAGTATTTTATTAATTTAGATAGGATAAATATCTAGTTAGTCAATTAAATTTTGTGAAAATTAATTTACTGAACTTATTTTCAATAGAAAAAAATCTAGGAAATACAAAAATGGGTCTTTGATTTCCCAGACCCATGTTGAGACTTGTAAATAGTAAATGAGTCTTATTTTATGAATATATACAGTAGATTTTACGTATAGAATAAACACAAATTATTATTTCAGACGGTTACTATCCGTCTTAAGCTTAAGACGGGTCAAATACATATTAAATCACCCTACTTGTTGCCTATAAAATACAAAAAGTTTTGTCTTTATTACCGCCACTTGATAGTATTTAACACATCTTAATCTTTCGACGGATAGTATCCGTCTTACGCAATACGGATACTCTAGAATAAATAGATAGTAGATTATGACTTTTTTTTATAATCATAGATAAGATAAAAATCTACTTGACCAATTGAAATGTAGGAAAATCTAATTATCATATTATATTTGTTAAAAAATTTGTTTAATAAAAAATTTAAACAAAAATAGTATTGCAAAAAAAAAGTCTATTAATAGCTTCTTATCTTGTATGCTACTCACATATATTTCTCAACTAAATATTTCTGAACCACAAAAAAAAACACATTATAAATCTTTTCATAATTATTTGTTGATTATGGATCCAAATCAAAATTTTGATATGAATTCCTTTATGCATATGTTTAATAATCCTCAATTTCAATATAAGTTATCCCAACAAAACCAAAATCAAAATACTAGTCAAAATTTCTCAAATACTCAAGATCCAAATTTATCTTTTTTTAATACATCTTTTACGAGGAATTTCCAAATGCAAAATTCCCAATTTTCTCGACCAATTTCAGATGAAACTCCTACAACTCCAATTAGTGTTGGGTCAAATTCAGACACCATACATGAAAATTCAATCTTTCAAGGGTTAGAAAATAATAATGTTAGTGACCTTGTTGCTCCAACGGCAAATCAACCTACTACCATTCGTAGGAGAGAAGTATCTTGGACGATAAAAGATGAGTGTCTCCTTGCTGTTTCTTTTTTAAATATTAGTAAGCATAAAATTGTTGGTAATGCGCAAAAAGGAGTCGATTATTGGAATAGAATATCTTTTTATTATAATGAAAACAAAAAAGACGAACAAGCAAGGAGAGAAGGAAACCAATGTAAGCAACACTGGCATCCAATTAATCAAGCGATCGGTAGATTTAAAGGTTGTTATGCTAAATATGCTGATAAGAGTGGATTTAATGAGTCTATGAAACTCACAGAAGCTCAGTCATTGTATGAGCAAATGTATGGAAATACATTCAACTTCATGCATGTATGGGATTTGGTTGGAACAACTGAAAAATGGACGGAGGAAAATAGGAAAAATAAGGAAATAAGTGGTCACTCGGCTAAAAGAAACAAGACATCTGTAAGCGGGGAGTATACATCTTCAGGTGGGGATAATGTTAGTGTCA
This sequence comes from Heliosperma pusillum, assembly GCA_022085475.1. Lineage (NCBI taxonomy): Eukaryota > Viridiplantae > Streptophyta > Magnoliopsida > Caryophyllales > Caryophyllaceae > Heliosperma > Heliosperma pusillum. The sequence goes on along the minus strand of JAIUZE010004545.1, from coordinate 7,451 downwards.
CAGAAGAGCGTAGTGAGATACGCCCAACTGGGAGGGATGAAGCAAAGAAAGCACAATCTAGAAAGGGGAAAGCACGAATGAGCGAAAATGATTATAGTGAGACTATGTCAATGGCAAAAAATATTGAGGAAACACGAGCAATGTCCGCAAGTCGTTTGGCAGATATAAAAGAACAAGAGATAGAAGAAAGAGTTATATGTGCTGATGTTAGTAAAATGACACCCCTTCAAAGAAAGATTCATCATAAGAAATTGGAGGAAATTGCTGCAAAACGTGGCATCAATATTGATGATTTCTTAGAATAACTGTTAGAATTAAGTTAATATTTAGGGTATTTTGTCAAAAACTACCTACAATTTAGGCCACTTTGCGAAGAACTAGCTAAAGTTTTAATTTTTGTCAAACACTACCTAAATTTTAGACCTCCTTTGTCAAACACTACCAAAATTACTATTCCCGCATGAAAAGGTGCAAATAAGCGATTTTAAGGGGCCGTTATCATAGCCTTGATGTTTATTTTGCTAAAGTGTATTAATGATTAACGTCTTCTTTAAAAATATAGGCTTATACCATTAGGATGTCGATATTGATGGATAATCAAGGCCGATCATAATTGAAGTAATTTTGCGTAAAATATAATGGAACTTACTAACTTTGTTTATGCGTTCATATATTTTAGCAAAAATAAACTCAAAATTATGATATCGGCAAGTTAAAATCGTTTATTCTCACATTTTCATGCATCAATACTGACTTTGGTAGTGCTTAACAAAAAAAATCTAAACTTTAAGTAGTGTTTGACAAAAAATAAAACTTAAGGTAGCTGCTCACAAAGTGACCTAAATTATAGGTAGTGTTTGACAAAATACTCTAATATTTAATTATGTATTGTATTATTATGTTGATTTTATTAAATTATTGTATAATTATGGTCTTGTATAATTATCGTATATGTATTAAATCATTATGTATTATATAATTATGTATGTATAATTATCATATGTGTTGTCATTTCAAGTCTTGTCTATTTCTACGTATTTTCAAAAACATGTTCTGATTTGTTGCAGTGATAATGTGCTACTCTGATTTATTGCAGTAATAATGTCCTACTTTTAATTATCATGTCTTGTCATTTCAGCTTTTCTATTGCATTATTATACAAAATGACAAATCATTTCAATTATTTTGTTAAAGGTAACTCAATCAAACCCCTTTAAATTCTAAAACAGATGTTTCAAATTCTCATTCCATTATATCCCTCTCTCTCATAAATTTATCAAGTTTTTTGCAAATTAAATCAAAATTATGTCAGATAATATTTCCTTTGAAAATATTTATGAAGAAATGTTTAATTCATATGTGGACTCCAATGACACAATGAATATAGTATCAAATATAATGAGTGACATAGAGGAAGCAACATCATCCTCTAACAATAAAAGTAGAAAGAAAAGAAGTTATATAGAAAGAGGGCGTGAAGGAGGGCATGCTCGTATATGGAATGATTATTTTTCAAACGACCCTATTTATACAAATAATCAATTTCGTAGAAGGTTTAGGATGCGTAAGGAGTTATTTCTTCGTATCGTAAATGCTCTTGAAAATCACGACTCTTATTTTGAAAATACTGTTGATGGAATTGGTAGAGATAAAATTTCTTCAATTCAAAAATGCACGGCTGCCATTCGTATGCTTGCTTATGGGATGGCAGGTGATGATGTGGATGACTATGTACGCATGGCAGGAAATACTGCTATCCAATGTTTGAAAAAATTTAATGAATGCGTAAATGATGTATTTGGAGCTCAATATCTAAGAAAGCCTACCGCAGATGACATTGAACGATTACTTCGATCAGGTTGGAGAAAACCGCGGCTTTCCTGGTATGCTTGGTAGTATTGACTGCATGCATTGGCGATGGGAAAAGTGTCCAACAGCATGGCATGGCATGTTCACTTCAGGCCACCAAGGTAAGCCGACCATGATTCTTGAAGCTATCGCCTCGTATGATTTATGGATTTGGCATGCCTATTTTGGAATTGCGGGTTCAAACAATGATATAAATGTCTTAGATCGTTCTCCAATTTTTGATGAATTTCTCGATGGTCGAGGTCCAAACGTTCAATTTATGGTGAATGGGTCTCAATACAATATGGGGTACTATCTTGCAGATAGGGGTGAACACCGGTCCAAAACCGGACCGGACCGGTTGGACCCGCATACCGGATACTCTCTTTTTCCAAGACCGGAGACCGGACCGGCTAAGAGGAGACCTGGACCGGACCGGACCGGAACCCTTAAAGTCCGGTTTTTTCCGGGTTTGGACCGGACCGGTTATACGTTAAAAGGGAAAATTTAATTTTTTTTTAAGTGTGGACCGGACCGGACCGGAGACCGGTCACCATATTTTTTGGGACCCGAAGACCGGACCAGTATGTAACCGGTCTGGACCGGACCAGACCTGCCGGTCCGGATCGGTCCGGTTTGCCGGTCCGGACCACTTTTTGTTCACCCCTACTTGCAGATGGTATATATCCAGAGTGGCCTGTGTTTGTAAAAACAATCCCACGAGCGCACATGTTATCCGAGAAAAGACAACTATTTGCGAAACATCAAGAAAGTGAGAGAAAAGATGTTGAAAGAGCTTTTGGGGTATTAAAAAAAAGGTTCACGATTGTTGCTAACCCAGCACGTTTCTGGAAAAGAAGTGAAGTTGGGGATATCATGAAAACATGTATCATATTACACAATATGATAATCGAAGATGAGAGGGATGAAAACGATATTTCTAATGATTTTCAATATGATGTCGCTCAAAATCAAGAAAACGAGTCTGAAATTATAAACGGCGTTTTTCCCAATTATTACTCCCATCGTGAACAATACTTTGAAAATCGTCGTCGAATTCGTAATCGAGCCCACCACCATCAACTTCAAGTTGACTTGGTGGAACACATATGGCACCGTTCTAGGGATATTTAATTATTTATCTCGTTTATCTCTATTTTTTTTCGTTTTATTTTATGTTTTATGTAATTTTCCTTAGTGTCTTCGAATTTAGTTTGAAATGCAATTTCTTTTATCAACATATATGCCGGTATTAAAAAAAAAGATATCTCAAGATTTATTTAATATTTGATTTATTTAAGTTAAGTGGAAAATATGGCATCATAAAATGAATGTAAAATATTGAATGAATGAAATAAATGAACTAAAATAAGTAAGTGGAAAGTTGAGATGACAAAGTCTGAAATGAGTCTGAGGATAAAGTAATATTTTTGAGTGAGTCTGAGAGTCTATGGGTCCGAGTCTGAGAATAAAAAATTAGTGGAAAGCTGAGGTGGCAGGGTCAGAAGTCTGAAGATGAGTCTGTGGATAAACTTAGTCTTAAAGGTATAGAAATTCTCTTTAAAAAAGCACAAATTATCATTTATAATGGGGCGACCCGTCGCAAACTTAAGACGGGTCAATACTCCTTAACAAAGAGCAAGTGAGGCTGCAAAAAGAGCTCCCCATCACTCTCACCTGCTCTTTATGAGCAAAAATTAAATCGTTTTAAGCTTGCGACAGGTCGCCTCGTCGTAAGCAAAACTTATTGTTAAAATTGTCCACCTGTTTACATTGCAATAAAATGCGCTATTTAAAACCCTTCAAAACTTGAGAAGGATGGATTTCTGTGGAGTACATTATACATCAATTCTACCAACATTTAGTATTTTTTTTCTTCTACATTGACTCAAATTTACAATATTTTTACATGATAACTTCAAAAAATAAATATACTTCGCAATAACCCCATATATTATTTCAATATACAGAGTGTTAAATTTCTACTCGTATAATATTGATTATTGAGAATAGTTCTAGGCAGCCTTAAGAATTAACACAAACTCTCATTTATAATGGGCACTATCTGTCAAAAGCTAATAACGGGTCAAATACCATGAATAATCCGTCTTATTCTTAATACAGATACACTCGTCACCCATCTTAAGACAAACCTATCGAGGAGTTAAGGCCTCACCAAACACTATATCTAAATCTTGAAACACAAATTCACATTGAAGACAGACACTATCCGTCACATGCGTAAGACGGATAATGTCTCTGTCACAAGTCACAATATGCACGTGCAGAGGGTAAGTGGATGGCAAATGAAGCCCCACTTGTCCTCTCATTTGCATATTATGAGATATACAATATTCATTTTAAACTTGTGACGAATAGTGTCGTATTCGGTACCTTCCCAAGGAAATGTGGCCGTTTGTTGCGTTGCATTGACGATGAAGCGCATTATTGGAGTCAAAATTGAAAAGAAGAGGCAAAAAAAGAGAGCACCTGAGAGGTCACGTAGACGCATTAAATAATATTGAATTTGTCACGCAAAACAGTAGCAGCTTTTGCTATAATAAAACGTAGAGGTGCATATCTTAAGCATCTCGTGCACATTCAACAATAAACGTTATTACATCATTTACACTTGTTTTACTTTTGAGTTGATGTTGCTTCAGACGGATTATTTTGGTCTGAAGCAATAAAACGGGATTTTGTAACCACTTTACAGTTAGATGTAACCACTATTGAAAACAAGTTGATATAAGCTGTGGTTACATTTTATCAAAAAATGGCAACATAATCCCGTCTTATTTTTCAGACGGAATTAGTCCGTCTGAAATAAGAATTTGTGTTTACTTTTACCTACTCCTTCTTGACTAGCATGCACTCTTAGCTACTCCTTTGTCTTGTGACTATCACCGCCGTTTTGCCTACGTTCTAGATTTAATCAACCACTATTCTAACTAGTAACTAGTTATGTCATTTGTAAAGCACCCCATCTTTATAGCTACCTTTCATCTTTTTCTAGTTTTTATTTTTTTTCTTAAAGGAAGAAAATTAAGTCGATTCCCTAGAATATGACGAACTAATCTCATTTTTTCGAATAAGTATAGAGAGTGGAAGTCAATGGATTTCAGTCTACCGTAAAAAGAGTAAAACATAAATGTTTTGAATTGGTTATGATATCCGCTGATTTGTTAGCCTCGTGAGATTCATAATGCGAATATTTAACCTTTTGCTTGTTTTAGAGAATTAATTATTTTGGGAAAGTAACAAATATTGGATTATTGGTATTAAGAGGAGTAGTCCAATAACTTATACATTGTAAACTAGTTTTTTTCACTCTAAGTCTATCAATGTAGAATAATAATCCTAACACACACATGGGAAGAGATCCCAACATTACCATAGTTGACAACGAGTTAAAGGTAGTTTGATATAAACAACTTCCATGTGAATATATAAGCGTGTTTTTTTATATCAATATCTTAAATTCTTAATAATTTAACATATATTTATGTACACTTCTAGTATTTTATCATAAACTCTACTCATGAACAATACATTATACATCTAAGCTTGAATCTTAAACCACTTCAAAATATAATATGTATCATTTCTATGTCACCAAGCTTAATGATCTTTACAATCCATTCTATGCATGTAAAGCTTTTCACCTTCATTATCTTCTGAAATAAAATAATTTTTTTTTTTTAAAATACAGTGTTCAGTCATCACTGTTGTTACTCACGAGTAGTACATGTACCATTATATAAAGAACTAATTCTCTTATGAGACAGTCTCACAATAACAGTATTGTGATAACCCTCACGCAAGTTGTGGTTACTTTTTTTTTTCTTTTTTTGGTAGTTTAGTGTATTTTATAATTTGTCACATAACATTCTTATATAAAAACGTCTTACGTGAGACTAGACATGACTCCGGGCCTGGGTTCAGGCTGGGCTGGAACAGGCCAAAAGCGGGTTGTGTATGGTTGGTCTGACCGGAGCCAAGCTCGTGCGGGAGGGCGGACTTGGCCGGGCTGCTAGGGGAGTGATATGTACCCGGGCCCGAGACGGGCCGAGCTGGCAAGCCTGTAGTGTTTTTTGTTTTTTTCCAAAAAAAGTCGGGCTGGGAAAACTTAACCCGGGCCCCACATGGGGGAAGCGGGCTGGACCGGGCCTGGTCACATGCCACGCAGGCCAGTTCAAGTTGGTTCCCGAGCCGGGCTCACCCATTCTTTCCCCATGTCTACGTGAGACACTGAGAGATACTCTTACTACAAAGTATTTTTAACGTACACAATAGTGTATGTAGAAATTGATGGCAGCCGTAACCCTACGCCATGGACTATGGTGGGTTGACACTTAATAGTCGTATTGATAAAAGAATCGGACAAAGAAGCTAAGCTATAATGGCTATAATGCTATATAGGTCATTGACCAAGCCTTTAACATTTTGCGATGAGATAATATATGTTGGTGTAGACTTGACCACAAACTTATTTCGTTCCAGTTTTTGATTCTTTGATGTTACACTTGGTCAAGTATATAAAACAAGTATTTATTGCGATTGTATCGACGGTAGTTGACACAGTTTGTTGATTATCAAAGTTTAGTTGGTCTAATTGATTACGGTTTATATCGTCTTTAATAAAATCGGGTCAGATTTTTCTCTCAAAAGGAGGTAAGTGGGAGGACAAGTGGAAAACTAAATGGATCATCACTTGCTCTCCCACTTGCTTTCTGATGAGAGGGGATCCGACTCGTCTTCATCGAAAACGGATATGCCCTGTCTTTAATGAGAATTTGTGATAAAAATTTATAGTTTGGTGGTAATAAAGGTCATAAATTGGACAAATTCGTCCCAAGTTGGTCTGGCTTAATTTCTCTCAGAGCTCGAGCCTAAAATAAGCCCACAATGACCTTGGCCTGAGTTTTTGAGCGGCCCAGGTCACATCTTATACACTCTAGCAACCCTTTTATAGAACCGTCCTATAACATATTTATCTCAAAAATCATAAGAGGGGGGGGGGGGGGGGGGCCAATACCGTCTGCTCTTATTCTCATCTCGATTGAAATGCCCTCTTCCCCCAACCAACTAAGGCCCAATCCGTAGGGTGAAAAGGCAATTTTACCTGGTTGGTAGAGTCTCGGTGATCTCTAAAATCTCAACTGGGCCTAGGCTGGGCCTACTTCCATCCCTAGAGTTGCTTTTCTTTTCTCTTATAAAATTATTTTAATTTAAATAAGGGCCAAAAAAATCAGACAGAAAAGTTGAGGTACCCACCATAGACCTAGCTCACAGAAGAAGGGACTAAGCCAATATGAGAATAGTCACACTTAATATATAATTTTTTTTTTAACAATTTTCATTTTATTTTAATAATCTAACATCTTATGACGAATATCAACATATTTAAATTCAAGCCATGAAAATTAACATTAGATTTTTAAAATAAAACCTTTTTGTATAAATATATATTCACTATTTGTGTATACTCCTCCTATGTTTGATTTGACTTTCTTGTTAAATTAGCACATTGGAGGTCAGCTCCGCCCTCAAAGAAAGGGAGAGTATACACTTCATAAACTCAACGTTGTTTCATCCAAAAC